>WBZZ01001164.1:122500-125000 GCA_019918135.1 Paulinella micropora | reverse complement strand
CAAATATGAGCTCCGAACTCCTCCTCGTTCCGACAAACCATGATTTATTCCGACAGGGGTGCCGAAATGGGGTGGGTGGGACTGGGGTACACAATTTTCATTCCCCCCCCCCCCCCCCCCCCCCCCCCCACCCCCTTCACCAACACCTTTCAGAGATAATAATAAGAACTAGGGGCTGCGCCAATAACTGAAATGATGGGTTGCGGTTTGCGGTGCGCTTCTTGCGGTGCGCGAAGAAGCGCACCCCCCCCCCCCCCCCCCCCCCCTCTCTCTCTCTCCAAGTTTCCTCTCATGCTCACAAGCACAATTTTTACCGTCTTGGGGCAATCTCAGCCATTCATGTTGGCACTACTTTGTCATTACATTCGAATTTCATAATTTCAACTATATCCCTACAAAAGAGCTCGTGACAAGCTTGCGAAAACACAAAGATATCTAAGCCCCTCTGGCACAACTCTTAGAGCCTTTGGTATAATTTTTTTGGAATTCACTCAAATATTTGCGTTAGGGGAGTTTCTTGAATGCCAAAAAATTCCTTGTTCTTTTAGCCTATTTTCTGCACCCCCGTCGGAAGAAATCATGGTTTGTGTGAACCGGGAGTTGGGAGCTCATATTGACAGGGTGCTAGCCCCAGACTCGATGTTGACGCTGACGCAAATATTTGCGTTAGGGTAGTGTCCTGAATGCCAAAATTCCTTGTTTTTTGGGAGTACTTACCGGTTACCTCCGGCTTGAACGTACCCTGTCGACGGGAAAGGTGGGGTCCGGGGACCCTCCCCCCGGGATCCCCAACCCTACAATTCTACATACCCCATGCGAATCAACCGGCACAAAAATGAATGGCTGAGAATGCTCCAAGGCTCTAAGATTTGTGCCAGAAGGGTTTATGCCGGTTACCTCCGGCAATTGAACGTACCCTGTCGACTGTGGAAGGGGGGTCCGGGGGGCGCTCCCTCCGGGAACCAAAGCCCTGTTTTGTACGCACCCGAAGCGAAATAGCCGGCACCAAAATGAATGGCTGAGATTGCTCCAGGGCTCTAAAAGTTATGCCAGAAGGGTTGAGAGGCTGATTTTTGGTTTTCACAACCTTGGGACGCGCTCTAGGTAGTGAACTAGTTGAAAAAGAGATGACAATTTGGCAAAGTAGTGCCAACATGAATGGCTGAGAATGCTCCAAGCATCAAGATCGAGTCTGGGGCTAGCCACCCTGTCAATATGAGCTCCCAACTCCTCCTGGTTCCCACAAACCATGATTTATTCCGACAGGCGGTGCAGAAAATAGGCTTTAAAAAAACAAGGAATTTTGGCATTCAGGACACTCAGCTAACGCAAATATTTGCGTGAATTCCATAAAAATTATACCAGCATCAACATCGAGTCTGGGGCTAGCCACCCTGCAAATATGAGCTCCCAACTCCTCCTGGTTCCCACAAACCATGATTTATAGGGGCAGAGGTGCGGAAATTTGGGGGGGGGGGGGGAGGGGGGTATACACAATTGCGATTTCCCCTCCCCCCAAAGCCCCACCTTCTACTCCCAACACCTTTCAGGGAGAATATTAATAATAATAGTAATACCAAGGAGGCTGGCTGGTCGCAGGGCGGGACGGCTAACAGGGCATGGGGACCCACACCTGACACACACAAATAATCATAATAAGAATAAGAATCATGCATGATAATGGAAACACGGTGATGATAATACTGATGATAATCATGATGAGTGCGGGGCATGGGGACCCACACCTTACACACACAAATAATCATAATAAGAATAAGAATCATGCCTGATAATGGAAACATGGTGATCATAATACTGATGATAATGATGATGAGTGCGGGGGCAGCTAACAGTGCGTGGGGATCCACACCTTGCAAAACAAGGAATGATAAGCAGAATAATGGATATAATGATAGGAACATGGTAGCAATAATAATAATAATAATAATAATAATAATAATAATAATAATAATAATAATAATAATGATGATGATGATGATGATGATGACAATGATGATGATGATGATAATAATAATAATAACAATAATGATAATAATAATAATAATAATAATAATAATAATAATAATAATAATAATAATAATAATAATAATAATAATAATAATAATAATAATAATAATAATAATAATAATAATAATAATAGTGCTTCTCTGTCAATGGCTGATGCATTTCTGCACATGCGCCTCCATCGTCTCACCCGTGAGGGGAGTACGAAGAATTGACGATAGGCTCTAATGACACCCCCGCAAGGACAGTTCCAACACTTCCAGACGGACCGGTATGTTCAATGAAAACACTGGTCCAGACGGATCGGTATGTTCAATGAAAATAAATAATAATAATAATAATAATGATAATAATAATAATAATAATAATAATAATAATAATAATAGTGCTTCTCTGTCAATGGCTGATGCATTTCTGCACATGCGCCTCCATCGTCTCACCCGTGAGGGGAGTACGAAGAATTGACGATAGGCTG
>WBZZ01001164.1:112500-115000 GCA_019918135.1 Paulinella micropora | reverse complement strand
GCCCAAATGCCATTTCGCGAGCGACGATTGGTGCTTTTCTGCACCACTAACGCGATATTTATCCGTCTAGACAAGATATTACTTAGTATCTTAGCTAGCTTAGATATTGAAAGTATCTATGCTAAAATTCTAAGTTTTTGACAACTTTGACTAATATATTATTAATTTCTATGCTGAATTTGGACGGGATAAAGTTAAATATCGCGTTAGTGGTGCAGAAAACTTCATGATTTTGCTTTACCACACATCAAAAATGCAGCAAAATCATAGAAGTTTTCTGCACCACTAACGCGATATTTAACATTATCCCGTCCAAAAGTCAGCATAGAAATTAATAATATCTAGTCAAAGTTTGACAGCAAATTAGATCACCAACCGTTCTGATCTCAGATATCGCCCTGTTTTGGCATTCCTCAATTAGAATCTGCATGGTGTGGTAAACTGACTTTCTAATTGAGGAATGCCAAAACAGGGCGATATCTGAGATCGGACCGACCGGTTGGTGATCTCAATGTGTCAAACTTCTTTTCACAAAAGTCTGCGTTATTGCGGATTCACAAAAAGGAAATCTCTGCTTCAGTCCGCAATATAAAATTTCACGCGTACGTGTATTAAGTGGCGATCGGTGTCACAGTGCCTTTATCTCGTCCATTGCTTCCATTTCGAACACTGGCCCTGACTCCTCTGTGTCTGAGTTCTTGCAACGACACGGCATATTGTGGCGCAGAGAAGCAAAATAAAGCAAGGCTCTTTGGCGGGGAAAAGCCCAAAAGTTTTCTGCACGTCAAATTGAAGAAATGCCACCAAACTTTGCATCTCAGCTCCAACCGCAACGTGGTATCTCCCAACCTTGCTTCACACAACAGCAGGGCATCTGTCACGCGTTCCACAAATGCAAAGAAACACTATGAAAAGTGGAGAGCTTCATATTTTTTTGTTCTTTGCTCCACTGTCCTTCCAAGTGCGCACATCCAACGTCACATTTGAGTCATCTATTTGTATCCATACAGTAATATCTCAAAGAGGTTGACCTTCCCGTCTGCAGTGAGATTGACCACAAATTTGCAAGCGGTAGAACAGAAATATTCACTAAACCAAGATGGTGTAATCATACATCCTACTCCCTTGACTGGACTCGACTTGACTTCAACTTGAGTGCAATCCGATTTGTTTCCATCAGGCGATATCATCATCATCATCATCATCATCATCATCATCATCATCATCATCATCATCATCATCATCATCATCATCATCATCCTCATCCTCATCCTCATCCTCATCCTCATCCTCATCCTCATCCTCATCCTCATCCTCATCCTCATCCTCATCCCTCATCCCTCATCCTCATCCCTCATCCTCATCCTCATCCTCATCCTCATCCTCATCCTCATCCTCATCCTCATCCTCATCCTCATCCTCATCCTCATCCTCATCCTCATCCTCAAGACTTCCTCATCCTCATCCTCATCCTCATCCTCATCCTCATCCTCATCCTCATCCGCATCCGCATCCTCATCCTCATCCTCATCCTCATCATTATCATCATTATCATCATCATCAGAATCAATCATCATCATAATCATCATCATCATCATCATCATCATCATCATCATCAATGATCATCACATCATCATCATCATCATCCTCATCCATCATCCATCATCCATCATCCATCATCTATCGTCATCATCATCATCATCATCATCATCGTTGTCGTTCATCTTCACCATCGTCATCATCATCATCATCATCATCATCATCATCATCATCATCATCACCATCATCATCATCATCATCACCATCATCATCATCATCATCATCATCATCAATGATCATCACATCATCATCATCATCATCATCATCATCCATCATCCATCATCCATCATCTATCGTTATCATCATCATCATCATCATCATCATCATCATCGTTGTCGTTCATCTTCACCATCGTCGTCATCATCATCGTCATCATCATTCATCATCATCGTCGTCGTTGTCATCATCAATCGTCATCATCATTCATCATCATCGTCGTCGTTGTCATCATCAATCGTCATCATCATTCATCATCATCGTCGTCGTTGTCATCATCAATCGTCATCATCATTCATCATCATCGTCGTCGTTGTCATCATCAATCGTCATCATCATTCATCATCATCGTCGTCGTTGTCATCATCAATCGTCATCATCATTCATCATCATCGTCATCGTTGTCATCATCACCATTATTCATCATCATCGTCGTCGTTGTCATCATCATCGTCATCATAATTCATCATCATCGTCGTCGTTGTCATCATCATCGTCATCATCATCATTCATCATCATCATTCATCATCGTCGTCGGTGTCATCATCATCGTCATCATCGTTCATCATCATTCATCATCATCGTCATCATCATCATCATCGTCATCATCATTCATCATCATCGTCGTCGTTGTCATCATTATCGTCATCATCATTCATCATCATCGTCGTCGTTGTCATCATCA
>WBZZ01001164.1:80000-85000 GCA_019918135.1 Paulinella micropora | reverse complement strand
GAGTTCCAGCCCAATGGCCTCAAGGCGTTAAACTGTGACGCCAACTCATAACCCTTTGGTGGTAGATGCTGGGGAGGAGGGTCGTTGCGCGCGTAAAAGATCTTAAACTCCGCATATGCTGGTTGATAGCCCAGGACCCAGCAGACACCAGATTGTTATGGGTGGGGTTTCGAGGCAGCTCTAGCAACCGCGCTTGGTGTATGCACTTGCACATTCGGTGACGTCTTGCAAGAGGTTGCTGGGACTGCGGAATAACCTCGGCTTAGTGCAGTCTTGCCCTCAGGAGCTCCATCGGTGGCCCCGATCATCAGGCGAGAGACTGACACGGGGGGGTGGAGGACCTCGAACAAGGGTATTGGAGGCTTATGTCCGTTGAGGATATGCCATTAGCTGCATCAGTACGCCTCAGATATAGTAAAATATTATTATTATTATTATTATTATTATTATTATTATTATTATTATTATTATTATTATTCTGGAGGGGTGCACAAGATGGCACTCCATGGGAAGAGGAGGTGGTTGGGCCTCTCCCCACGAAGGTGACCGCTTGGGGAGGGCGGTCACCGGGATATGCGCAACTCTCAACTGGGCATTTACTCGGTAGGGGTTCGGCCAGGCAGGTTGTGGGGTTGTCTGTTGGATTGTTGGTTGGCTCGTTTTTCTTGGCTGTTGGTTTGGGTCTGGTTTCCTGCTTAGCCCATTTTCGCCGAATTTCCTGCCGAGTAAATGCCTGGGGGCTTCCAGTTCCGGTTTGGTGATCTTGTTGAGGTGAGCATTCGGAGGAAACAGTACCGAGATGGGTTGAAGATAGGATTCACATTGAGCCGAGATGGGGCTGAGTTGACCTGTTCCAACTCGGCTCCATTTCGGCTTCATGTTAATCCTATCTTCATCCTATCTGGGTTTTGTCTCCTCCCTATCTTCGCTTCTTCGGGGTTGCCTAACTGGAACACATGATGAGCGCACGTTGGAGAGGGGCTTCAGTCGGTCCCAATGCCTTGCCAGTGCCTTGCTGCGTTGCCGTGCCTTGCCCCATGCATTCACACCCTCCACCGTTGCATTTCTAACTGAGCAGCTTCGGCTGGGATTACTATACTTGTCTGTAAGACCCTATAGGTACCCCTAGGTTCGCGCCTTCTATACCCACGTGGGGGAAGGAGTTTCAGCGGCACGCCGTCCGATCTGGCTCCACTCGGGGACACCCGTACCTCATGATGTGTATTGTTAGGAGCAGCTGAAAGTCCATAAGGCATGAGAGTAGAGGCGTTGGCGATGCGATGGAGAGTGTGTGTAGTGCGTGAGGCAGGTTCTGGCGACGCTGGGGGTGCTGGCGGGCGCCGAAGGGCACGAAGCGACGCAGCAGCGTCCAGTGACACCGGCGGAAATGCGTGTAGTGTGTGTTGCAGATACCGCCGATGCTATTTGCATGGACGGGCGCTTTCCTCGGCGTAAAGAGGCGCGGCGGTGATGGCCAGCGACATTGGCCGTCTACTACTCTCAATGGATTACAAATACGCGAAGCACGGAGCTACCACTGTGGCCCTTATGGGACAAGGTAGAATCGCCGAAGACCTGGACAATCCCCGTGGGAATGCCTCTTCGACGGGCTCTGGCCCGATGTCCCAGGATGGGAGGATGAGGGCTCGCGTATATGACGGAATTCCTGAACCACGTGGAGAGGCTATCTTAGCTGCGCCTCATCCTTCCTCCCCAAACCTGGCACACGGGTCGGCGCTTCAACATAAGGCGAGCGGCGCTATATGGCAGATGGCACCGCCGCCTCGACGGTACCGGCGGGTAGATCGGTACGACAAGGACGGGCGTAATCTGATTGTCTGGGGGCTCTCAGAACGCGCCAATCTACAGGAGATCGCCTCCAAAATGAGCGGTCTTGGTCTGGTGGTCCCGGTAATGGAGTGGCAAGGCCAGCGAATGTCTCGTCACCTGGAGCTGGTCTACGAGGACGATGACAGCAGGCAGACGGCGTTGCAGCAACTCAAACATCTCAAATTCTTCGGCAGAGGGGTCAATGTGGCCCTTGGGCGCAGGTTCAGGGACAGGGAACGTGTCCGAAGGCTTATTCGCATCCATCTGCGTGGGGAAGCGGCGGTCCGGAAGGAGGAAGCTGCGACGGGATATCGCGTCTTGCCTCTGCATGAAGAATGTGTCGATGATGTGCAGGTGGTGTCTTCGGAATTGGCTGCCGATGCACCTAAGTGTGTGTCTGAGTGTGCTGATGTGCATGTGGTGCCCCTGCATTCGGCGGCCAGTGCAGTGGGGGACCAACCTGCGCAAGCACCTGCAGAGGGGGGCAGCACGAGGGCGGAAGCCAAGCGCGGCCGTCGGGTCCGGAAACGAGCCAAGAAGCACCGCTCCAAGCAGTTCGATACCGGCTTCAAGCTACTCGTCGCGAGTCACAACTGGCAGGGTAAAACGGGATACGACAACGTAGGCACGGCGGAATGGGCATCATTCTACAAGCACGAGGGCTGGCTAGTCATCGGGGCTCAGGAGCACCGCATGGGCAAGAAGCAACTTTCCAAATGCAGCCTGGATGGATTCCGGATTTTTGGAAAACCTGCGGAGGTCAGCGAGAAAAATCGCTGCAAGGGTGGGGTTCTATTCGCGGTGGCTAACTTCCTTGGTCCGTATTGCAACCTGGTGTCAGCCCCCGTCGACCACCGGCAGCAAGTGTGGCTGCGTATCGCCTCGGGTGTTACCGGCGCTCAGGATATCTATGTGGGCAACGGCTACTTTCCCCAGGAAACGCAGGAAGTCGTCAGAGGCGTATGCGGCCTGGCAGGCAGCTATAGCTTTTTTTGGAGCCAAAGGTCTTGTGGTCACGGTGGCGGATGCCAACGCGAAGCTCGGGCCGGCATGCAGCCGAAAAGAGGAGGGCATCGTCGGTCAGCACGGGGAGGTCGATGATAAGGGAGCACCGGTACGTTCGGAGAACGGCAAGAGACTCGCGGCTGTCCTCGTCGCTACGGGCCTGCGAAATCTGAGCGGCTTCTCGTGCCCAGTGGAAGGGTGTTACTGGTGGTCCCGGCGTGAGCAGCGCGGCATGGGCACAGGCAAGCACCTCCTCGATTACATCTGCGCGTCGCCTGGCTTGGCATCTGGAGCAAAGTTCGGAGTATGCGAAGATGATCTTGATACGGACCACAAGGCAGTATGGGCCGAACTGACGTGGTGCGGCCAGCGCCGGCCAAAGCGGGCTGCGAAACCTTACAAGTCCTTTCGTGTTGATAAGCTCATTGGTGCTGGTGTCTCGGGTAATGATCACGCTGCGAAGCAAGCGCTGGATTATCTACGCGACGAGTTCGATGACGTATTCCAGCATTGCCTACAGAAGCTTGGAGTGCATCAGCTGCCTGAGCTTGACCTATCGGGTGGTGCCGACAGCCAACGGGTGGTAGATGACGTCACCGAGCGAGTGGCGCAGTCCTTCCGAATGGCGGCGCACCGGGTCCTTGGCTCCAGATGTATACGACCCCGTTTCACCAACAATTGGTTCGACGGGGAGCTAAAGGAGCTCATTCAGCAGCGCCGGGAGGCCTACGCAGCATACAGGAGGGATGAATCGAATGCGGAAGCCCGTCTGAATTGGCTACGGCTCCGCAAGCAAATTCGGAAGGCAACTCGGGCCAAGAAGTCCGCCTCCTTCAAGCAAGTGCAGGAAGAAGCGGTCAAATGTCAACGCGAGCAATCCTCAAAGCGCTTTTGGCTACTCGCGAAGCGGCTTGGCGGGGCACGCAGAGCGAAGGTCTCCGCGCCGGTGCAAAGGGAGGATGGCTCACTGGCGTGTACGCTGCCGGAAAAGGTCGCTCGGTGGGAGGAATTTCGGAAAAATTCGGTGAAGCCACGGGAAAATCCGGCAAGTGCGGCTGTTGTGGTGGAGTGCTGTGCAGAAGCAGGCTCGCTGGAGTGGGAGGAAGCCGAAGCTAAGCGGCAGTTCCACTGGAACGATCGCTTCAGAGATGAGGTGGCCCGGGCTATGAAGGAGCACGAAGTAGGTGAAGACACTTGCGAAGAGCTGGACAAGCCGTTCACGCAAGAGGAGGTCCTTGCAAGGCAACGTGCCCTGAATAACCACAAAGCTTGTGGCGAGGACAAAGTGAAGAACGAGATGCTCAAGTATGGCGGCGCCTACATCAATGGCTACTTAACGCAGTACTTCAACTGGATTCGAGAAGCCGAGAGGACTCCAAAAGCTTGGGGCAAGGGAATCATCGTCAATATCCCCAAGGGTGGGGATCCTACGGATCCTGACAACTGGAGGGATATCTCGATTATTAGTTGCCTTGGTAAGCTGTATCTGTCCTTATTAGCTACTCGTCTAACGCTCTTCGTGGATGGCCCGGATAAGCTACGTCCAGAGCAGGGAGGCTTCCGTCCGGGGCGTCGCACTACGGACCAGGTCTTTACCTTTTGGCAGAGGTTGAAGGGGCGTCAGCAGCAGAAGCGGGAGTCGTATGTCCTGTTCGTCGATCTACGCAAGGCTTTCCCGTCTGTTTGGAGAGATGGCCTGTTTGAGAGGCTCTGGAAGCTGGGTGTAAGGGGCAAGTTCTGGCGCACGCTACGCAGGTGCTACGAGCAGACTTCGTCGCAAGTGCTAGTTGATGGAGTACTCACCCCCGAAGTACTGGAGGGTGTAGGCGTCCAACAGGGGTCCCCTCTCTCTCCCACACTCTTCAACGTCTTTATGGATGAGCTGTGTGATCGGCTGGCGAGTGCCCTCAAGATCACGGATGTGAAGCGGCTGAACGTCATCAAGGCACTTCTATACGCGGACGACGTGGCCCTCATCGCTCACAGTCGCACCGAGCTCCAGAAGATGGTCAATGTTGTGGCCAAGTTCGCGGAAGATTACCGGCTGGAAGTCAACTTGAAGCCCGGCAAGACGGAAATCATGCCCATTTACACGTCGAGCAAGGCGAAACGACCAAGTATCAGGGAGCGAGGTGAGCCCGTGGTGTGGTTTCGCGGCCAGAAGC
>WBZZ01001164.1:67500-75000 GCA_019918135.1 Paulinella micropora | reverse complement strand
GGTGGGGTGCCTTATGTGTGCCTAGCCATACGCCTATAAGTCACATGCCGAAATAGCGACGGGAAGCACAATCCTGTTCCCTCAGGGTGCCCTTTCTCGCTTGTTGAGCCCGGAATAAAACCCACAGTGCTCTGTCGGTTTATACTAGACTGTCGAACAGTCTCGAAACTCCATCTGCTTACTGGGCCCTCTGTAATGGAGGTGGGAGCTCGTTCTGCAAGGGGCGCTTTATGGAACGAGCCCTGGCCCCGCCTGGTACTAGGAAGCTTTGGTATTGCCTGTATCAGTCCCTTCCGTGCAAACATCACGGCTTAGCTGGGCATCGGGTTAATACTTTACCCACAGACTTCCTGGTTGACGAAATCAGAAGCTCCTTTTTTCTGACATTAGTCGATATTTCATCTATCTATCTATCTATCTATCTATCTATCTATCTATCTATCTATCTATCTATCTATCTATCTATCTATCTATCTATCTCTATCTATCTATCTATCTATCTTAGGTGTGGCTGGAAAGGAGGCAGTACCGTACTTGCGAAGCGGGGGCAAACGAAACGCCTATGGTACGTAAATATATACACATACAAATACAAATACACATACATATGCATATATACATACACATACACAACGAAGCGGGGGCAAACGAAACGCCTATGGTGATCCATATACATAAATATATACACATACACATACAAATACAAATACAAATACCAGTACAAATACACAGACATATTCATATATGCATACACATACACATACACATACACATACACATACACATACACATACATATACATATACATATACACATGCACAGGTGACGCATCGAGCGAACTGTGCGACCGGCTTGTACACATACGTACACATACATACACATACATACACATACACAAACACATGCACATACACACATACACACAGGTCGCCCATCGAGCGAACGGTGCAGGTGCATTGTACACATACATACACATAGATACACATAGATACACATACATACACATACATACACATACATACACATGCACTGGCCACCCATCGAGCGAACGGTGCAGGTGCATTGTACACATACATACACATACATACACATACATACACATACATACACATACACGTACATACACATACATACACATACATACACATACACATACATACACATACATACACATATACGTACACATGCACAGGTAACCCATCGAGCGAACGGTGCATTGTACAGATACATACACATACATACACATACACACACATACATACACATATATACAGACACATACACATACACATGCACAGGTCACCCATCGAGCGAACGGTGCAGGCGCATCGTACACATACATACACATATATACACATATATACACATACATACACATACACATACATACACATACATACACATACATACACATACATACATACACATGCATACACATACACGTACACATGCACAGGTAACCCATCGAGCGAACGGTGCATTGTACACATCCATACACATACATACATATACACACATACATACACATACACATACACATATACACAGGTCACCCATCGAGCGAACGGTGCAGGTGCATCGTACTCATACATACACATACATACACATACATACATGTACATAGACATACACATGCATACACATACACGTACACATGCAAAGGTAACCCATTGAGCGAACGGTGCATTGTACACATACATACACATACATACACATACACACACATACACACACATACACATACACATACACACAGGTCACCCATCGAGCGAACGGTGCAGGTGCATTGTACACATACATACATACACATATATACACATACATAGACATACACATGCACAGGTCACCCATCGAGCGAACGGTGCAGGCGCATTGTACACATACATACACATACATACACATACATACACATACACATGCATACACGTGCATACACATACACGTACACATGCACAGGTAACCCATCGAGCGAACGGTGCATTGTACACATACATACACAAACACATACACATACACATGCACAGGTCACCCATCGAGCGAACGGTGCAGGCGCATTGTACACATACATACACATACATACACATACATACACATACACGTACATACACATACATACACATACATACACATACATACACATACATACACATACATACACATACACATACATACACATGCACGTACATATGCCCAGGTAACCCATCGAGCGAACGGTGCTTTGTACACATACATACACATACATACACATACACACACATACACAAACACATAAACATACACATACACACAGGTCACCCATCGAGCGAACGGAGCAGGCGCATCGTCCACATACATACACATACATACACATACATACACATACACGTACATACACATACATACACATACATACACATACACATACATACATACACATACACATACATACACATACACGTACACATGCACAGGCAACCCATCGAGCGAACGTTGCATTGTACACATACATACACATACAATACACACACATACACACACATACATACAAATACACATACACATACACACAGGTCACCCATCGAGCGAACGGTGCAGGCGCATTGTACACATACATACACATACATACACATACATACACATACACATACACACAGGTCACCTATGGAGCATACATACACATACATACACATACATACACATACACATACACACAGGTCACCTATGGAGCGAACGGTGCAGGCGCATCGTACACATACACATACACATACACATACACATACACACACATACATACACATACACATACACACAGTCACGCATCGAGCGAACGGTGCAGGTGCATCGTACACATACACATACACATACACATACATACATACACATACACATGCACACAGGTCACGCATCGAGCGAACGGTGCGCAGGTGCATCGTACACATACACATACACATACACATGCACATGCACATAGGTCACCCATCGAGCGAACGGTGCAGGTGCATCGTACACATACATACACATACATACATAGGCATACATACACATACACATACACATACATACACATACACGTACACATGCATAGGTAACCCATCGAGCGAACGGTGCATTGTACACATACATACACATACATACACATACACACACATACATACACATACACAAACACATAAACATACACATACACACAGATCACCCATCGAGCGAACGGTGCAGGTGCATCGTACACAAACACATACACATACACATGCACATGCACACATGTCACGCATCGAGGGAACGGTGCAGGTGCATCGCACACATACACATACACATACACATGCACACAGGTCACGCATCGCGCGAACGGTGCAGGCGCGTTGTACGTAGACTACCACATGCACACACATACATATACACATACACATGCACACAGGTCACGCATCGCGCGAACGGTGCAGGCGCGTTGTACGTAGACTACCACATGCACACACATACATATACACATATACATACACACAGGCCACGCATCGCGCGAATGGTGTGCAGGTGCATCGTACACATACACATGCACATGCACACAGGTCACGCATCGCGCGAACGGTGCAGGCGCGTTGTACGTAGACTACCACATGCACTACCTGGTGGCGGTCTTCCTCACGCTGTACTTGCTCTGCTTCCTACGACATCACCACCGCAGATTGCTGGAGCAGCCAGCGGTCCGTTATCGATCTATCTACATTAACTCTTTAACTCTCTAACTAACTAACACTATCTACCTATCTATCTATCACACTTGCTGTGCTTCCTACGACATCACCACCGCAGAATGCTTGAGCAGGCAGCGGTCCGTTATCGATCTATCTACATTAACTTTTGAACTCTCTAACTAACACTATTTAAGGTCTTTCAAATGATTTCGGCCACACTTCTTTTCGGCCACTTTGACTGTGGACCCTCGTTTTTCACCGCAAACTAGAGTCATTATGATTCTTTGAAAAATCATTTTTCACAATATCATAATGACTCTACTTTGCGGTGAAAAACGAGGGTCCACAGTCAAAGTGGCCGAAAAGTAGGGAGGCCGAAATCATTGAAAGACCTTACCTATTTACCCATCATTCTCGCTCTGCTTCCTTAGCCGTCACCACCGCAGATTGCTTGAGCAGGCAGCGGTCCGTTTTCGATCTATCCACATTAACTCTTTTAACTCTCTAACTAACACTAGCTACCTATCTACCCATCATACTTTGCTGTGTTTCCTTCGCCATCACCACCGCAGAGTGCTAGAGCAGCCAGCGGTTCGTTATCGATCTATCGACATTAACTCTTTAACCCTCTAAGTAACACTATCTACCTATCTATCTATCATACTTGCTGTGTTTCCTACGACATCACCACCGCAGAATGCTTGAGCACCCAGAGGTCCGTTAATTAACTCTTTAACTCTCTAACTGACTAGCACTATCCACCTATCTATCTATCATACTTTGCTGTGCTTCCTTCGCCATCACTGCGGGCTAGCAGCCATCGGTCCGTCATCTATCTCTCTATCTATCTATCTCTCTATCTATCTATCTATCTATCTATCTATCTATCTATCTATCTATCTATCTACCTATCTATCTATCTATCTATCTACCTACCTACCTACCTCTATAATATCTATCTATCTATATCTATGTATCTATCTATCTATCTATCTATCTATCTATCTATCTATCTACCTGCCTACCTACCTACCTGCCTATCTATCTATCTATCTATCTATCTATCTATCTATCTATCTATCTATCTATCTATCTATCTATCTATCTATCTATCTACCTACCTACCTACCTACCTACCTACCTATCTATCTATCTATCTATCTATCTATCTATCTATCTATCTATCTATCTATCTATCTATCTATCTATCTCGTTCCATAAGCGCCCCTTGCAGAACGAGCTCCCACCTCCATTACAGAGGGCCCAGTAAGCAGATGGAGTTTCCAGACTGTTCGACAGTCTAGTATAAACCGACAGAGCACTGCTCTTTAACTCTCTAACTAACTAGCACTATCCACCTATCTATCTATCATACTTTGCTGTGCTTCCTTCGCCATCACTGCGGGCTAGCAGCCATCGGTCCGTCATCTATCTATCTATCTATCTATCTCTCTATCTATCTATCTATCTATCTATCTATCTATCTATCTATCTATCTACCTACCTACCTCTATAATGTCTATCTATCTATCTATCTATCTATCTATCTATCTATCTATTTATCTATCTACCTGCCTACCTACCTACCTGCCTATCTACCTATCTATCTATCTATCTATCTATCTATCTATCTATCTATCTATCTATCTATCTATCTATCTATCTATCTATATATATATCTATCTATCTATCTATCTATCTACCTACCTACCTACCTACCTACCTACCTATCTATCTATCTATCTATCTATCTATCTATCTATCTATCTATCTATCTATCTATCTATCTATCTCGTTCCATAAGCGCCCCTTGCAGAACGAGCTCCCACCTCCATTACAGAGGGCCCAGTAAGAAGATGGAGTTTCGAGACTGTTCGACAGTCTAGTATAAACCGACAGAGCACTGCTCTTTAACTCTCTAACTAACTAGCACTATCCACCTATCTATCTATCATACTTTGCTGTGCTTCCTTCGCCATCACTGCGGGCTAGCAGCCATCGGTCCGTCATCTATCTATCTATCTATCTATCTCTCTATCTATCCATCTATCTATCTATCTATCTATCTACCTACCTACCTCCATAATATCTATATCTATCTATCTATCTATCTATCTATCTATCTATCTATCGATCTATCTATCTATCTATCTATCTATCTATCTATCTACCTGCCTACCTACCTACCTGCCTATCTATCTATCTATCTATCTATCTATCTATCTATCTATCTATCTATCTATCTATCTATCTATCTATCTATCTATCTATCTATCTATCTATCTACCTACCTACCTACCTACCTACCTACCTACCTATCTATCTATCTATCTATCTATCTATCTATCTATCTATCTATCTATCTATCTATCTATCTATCTATCTATCTATCTATCTATCTATCTCGTTCCATAAGCGCCCCTTGCAGAACGAGCTCCCACCTCCATTACAGAGGGCCCAGTAAGCAGATGGAGTTTCGAGACTGTTCGACAGTCTAGTATAAACCGACAGAGCACTGTGGGTTTTATTCCGGGCTCAACAAGCGAGAAAGGGCACCCTGAGGGAACAGGATTGTGCTTCCCGTCGCTATTTCGGCATGTGACTTATAGGCGTATGGCTAGGCACACATAAGGCACCCCACCACGGGCCCAGCACACCCACACCATCCCCTAATTCTCTGTCTGTCGACAGATGGCACCCATTTCAAAAAAACCAAGCCCAAGGGAGGGTCAGTGACACCTCAAGTGGCCTTGGTTCGCTCCGTGGAGTAAGTGATGAGATCAACTGATGAGATATCGACTAATGTCAGAAAAAAGGAGCTTCTGATTCCCTGGCCCCGCCTGGTACTAGGGAGCTTTGGTATCGCCTGTATCAGTCCCTTCCGTGCAAACATCACGGCTTAGCTGGGCATCGGGTTAATACTTTACCCACAGACTTCCTTGGTTGACGAAATCAGAAGCTCCTTTTTTCTGACATTAGTCGATATCTCATCTATCTATAGGACGGCCGGCCCGAAAACAAGTCTAGCGTAACGGTCGCCTGTGATGAGCGTGTTCGCTCTTCTTCTTCTTCTTCTTCTTCTTCTTCTACTACTACTACTACTACTACTACTACTACTACTACTACTACTACTACTACTACTACTACTACCACCACCACCACCACCACCTCCACCACTACCACCACCACCACCACTACTACTAGTACTCCTACTCCAACTCCTTCCCCCCCTCCTCCTCCCCCTCTCCACTCCAATTGCGACACCATCATCGCCCATTCTCCAGCAACCTCTCCATCAACACTTGCCACGTCTTCAGACGTCCCTCATAGATTTTCCTCGCTTGCAGCCGCCCACCCCACCTCCTGGCCACTTGACACCACGTTTTTCTCCTGCTCGCTCTACTTCGCACCACCCCAGAATCACACACCTCCGCGTAAGACCTCAACATCTGATCCTTCCCCGTCGACTGCTGCTGATGACGAACCGCTGTCCCCGTCTGCGTCGCCTGAGGTCCAATGGGACGGCGATTGCCCTCCCTTGCCTTCCCCGTCATCTGCTTCCGACGACACCTTGCCGCCGGCTTTTCCTTTCGAGGACGAGGAAGAGCAAGAAGAGGATGATGCGCCATCGCCATCGCCACCGCTGTTGCAGCAAAGCGTCTTGTCTGTGGACTCGGCGCAAGAAGAAGAAGAAAAAGAAGAAGAAGAGGAGGCTTCTGTTTTGGCTTGCTCCTCTTCAAACACCACTAGTAATAGTCCATCCCCTAGTAGTAGTAGTAGTAGTAGTAGTAGTAGTAGTAGTAGTAGTAGTAGTAGTAGTAGTAGTAGTAGT
>WBZZ01001164.1:55000-62500 GCA_019918135.1 Paulinella micropora | reverse complement strand
TTCTGACATTAGTCGATATCTCATCAGTTGATCTCATCACTTACTCCACGAAGTGAACCAAGGCCACTTGAGGTGTCACTGACCCTCCCTTGGGCTTGATGTTTCGAAATGGGTGCCATCTGTCGACAGACAGAGAATTAGGGGATGGTGTGGGTGTGCTGGGCCCGTGGTGGGGTGCCTTGTGTGTGCCTAGCCATACGCCTATGAGTCACATGCCGAAATAGCGACGGGAAGCACAATCCTGTTCCCTCAGGGTGCCCTTTCTCGCTTGTTGAGCCCGGAATAAAACCCACAGTGCTCTGTCGGTTTATGCTAGACTGTCGATGTCACAGTCTCGAAACTCCATCTGCTTACTGGGCCCTCTGTAATGGAGGTGGGAGCTCGTTCTGCAAGGGGCGCTTATGGAACGAGCCCTGGCCCCGCCTGGTACTAGGGAGCTTTGGTATCGCCTGTATCAGTCCCTTCCGTGCAAACATCACGGCTTAGCTGGGCATCGGGTCAATACTTTACAGACTTCCTTGGTTGACGAAATCAGAAGCTCCTTTTTTCTGACATTAGTCGATATCTCATCTATCCATCTTTCTATCTATCTATCTATCTATCTATCTACCTACCTACCTACCTACCTACCTACCTATCTATCTATCTATCTATCTATCTATCTACTATCTACCTATCTATCTATCTATCTATCTATCTATCTATCTATCTATCTATATATCTATCTATCTATCTATCTATCTATCTATCTATCTATCTATCTATCTATCTATCTATCTATTTATCTATCTACCTACCTACCTACCTACCTACCTACCTACCTACCTACCTACCTATCTATCTATCTATCTATCTATCTATCTATCTATCTATCTATCTATCTATCTATCTAGGAATATCGCGCCTGGCTGCTGGAATCCAGTCAACAGGTATCTATCTATCTATCTATCTATCTATCTATCTATCTATCTATCTATCTATCTATCTATCTATCTATCTATTTATCTATCTATCTATCTACCTATCTATCTATCTATCTGTCTGTCTGTCTATCTATCTATTTGTCTATCTATTTGTCTATCTATCTATCTATCTATCTATCTATCTATCTATCTATCTATCTATCTGTCTGTCTGTCTATCTATCTATCTATCTGTCTATCTGTCTATCTGTCTATCTGTCTATCTATCTATCTGTCTATCTATCTATCTATCTATCTATCTATCTATCTATCTATCTGTCTGTCTGTCTGTATGTCTATCTATCAGCCTATCTGTCTATCTATCTAGCTACGTCTTCTACGCACCCACCTCTCACCTATCTAACAATAATAATAATAATAATAATAATAATAATAATAATAATAATAATAATAATAATAATAATAATAGTGCTTCTCTGTCAATGGCTGATGCATTTCTGCACATGCGCCTCCATCGTCTCACCCGTGAGGGGAGTACGAAGAATTGACGATAAGCTCTAATGACACCCCCGCAAAGGCAGTTCCAACACTTCCAGACGGACCGGTATGTTCAATGAAAATACTGGTCCAGACGGACCGGTAGTCTGGACCGGTATGTTCAATGAAAATACTGGTGGCACCGACGGGAATCGAACTGGCGACAGGGCCCAGATGGTAGAACTTGACCACTGGGCTATCACGGTGTCCAATAATAATAATAATAATAATAGTAATAATAATAGTAATATTTTACTATATCTGAGGCGTACTGATGCAGCTAATGGCATATCCTCAACGGACATAAGCCTCCAATACCCTTGTTCGAGGTCCTCCACCCCCCCGTGTCAGTCTCTCGCCTGATGATCCGGGCCACCGATGGAGCTCCTGAGGGCAAGACTGCACAAAGCCGAGGTTATTCCGCAGTCCCAGCAGCCTCTTGCAAGACGTCACCGAATGTGCAAGTGCATACACCAAGCGTGGTTGCTAGAGCTGCCTCGAAACCCCACCCATAACAATCTGGTGTCTGCTGGGTCCTGGGCTATCAACCAGCATATGCGGAGTTTAAGATCTTTTACGCGCGCAACGACCCTCCTCCCCAGCATTTAGCACCAAAGGGTTATGAGTTGGCGTCACAGTTTAACGCCTTGAGGCCATTGGGCTGAATAATAATTATGATAATCATAATAATCATAATAATCATAATAATCATAATAATCATAATCACAATCATAATCATAATCATAATCATCTGTTCATCCAGCCGATATCTATCCATATCTTTATCTATCTTATCTGTGCCTATCTAATGGTGAATGTATTCTCGATACAGGATGAGGAAGAAGCGACAGAGTTACACAAGCTGCCACGACGTGAGGAGTACGAAACCAAAGAAGGGTGGCTAGAGGTATCTATCTATCTATCTATCTATCTATCTATCTATCTATCTATCTATCTATCTATCTATCTATCTATCTATCTATCTATCTATCTATCTATCTATCTATCTATCTTTGTGCAGTCAAAAATTGGACTAATCTTCCTCTAGACCGTATTGGTGACTGCATTCCATCATAGCCGTCCAGTGTTGCATAGCCCGGGCTAGGTCCCTGCGGGGGTTTAGGCCTCATACAATGTCATCATTGTAGCTTGCGCAAGCTTACGGTGCTCAAAACACTTGGACTAACGGCTTGAACGGCTTCCTTTTCTTTCTCTTCTTCCTTGTCCTCCTCAAGACCCCACTCTCCATTTTGCCTTTTTCTTCAAACCCCTTGGAGAAGATTTTGCTCATGTCCACCCTTACGAAGATCCTTCGAGCCTCCTCGAAAAGAAGAGTCCAAAAGTGCACGTCCATCCGGACTATAAGTCACAACCCGGCATTGTCAACCCGGATTCCACCCACAGTGTTGACGCCGAGACATACTCTCATTTCGTCCAAGAAGTGCCCCGAAAGAACCAATCGAAAGAAGAAAGCACCTGATTTTGCCATCAACACCAAGCGTATGGAAAGACATTGAAGAAGAACTCCAATCCGCCCTCCCTTTCATCCTCCCCTTATCTCTCATCCTGCATTCCGTCATAGCCGTCCAGTGTTGCATAGCCCGGGCTAGGTCCCTTCGGGGGTTTAGGCCTTTACACAATGTCATCATTGTAGCTTGCGCAAGCTTACGGTGCTCAAAACACTTGGACTAACGGCTTCCTTTTCTTTCTCTTCTTCCTTATCCTCCCACTCTCCATTCCTAGATTGCCTTTTTCTTCAACGTCCTTCCTCCTCTTCTTTTTCCAGAACACAGTCTACCCGTGATTCCCATCCCGGACACATGCACAGTACACAAATTATTGTTTGATGTGAAACTGCGTTCCTTTGCAAGGACTACATTCCTTTGCGACATCTCATCTATCTATCTAGATATCTAGATATCTATCTGTCTATCTGTCTATCTATCGATCTGTCTATCTATTCGTCTATCTATCTATCTATCTATCTATCTATCTATCTATCTATCTATCTATCTATCTATCTATCTATCTATCTATCTATCTATCTATCTATCTATCTACACATGCACAGTACACAAATTATTGTTTGATGTGAAACTGCGTTCCTTTGCAAGGACTACATTCCTTTGCGACATCTCATCTATCTATCTAGATATCTATCTATCTATCTATCTGTCTATCTATCGATCCGTCTATCTATCTATCTATCTATCTATCTATCTATCTATCTATCTATCTATCTATCTATCTATCTATCTATCTATCTATCTATCTATGTATCTACCTATCTATCTATCTATCTATCTATCTATCTATCTATCTATCTATCTATCTATCTATCTATCTATCTATCTATCTATATCTGCCACGACGTGAGGAGTACGAAACCAAAGAAGGGTGGCTACAGGTAGCTATTTATCTATCTATCTATCTATCTATCTATCTATCTATCTATCTATCTATCTATCTATCTATCTATCTATCTATCTATCTATCTATCATATCTATCTATCTATCTATCTATCTATCTATCTATCTATCTATCTATCTATCTATCTATCTAATCTACCTAGGTGTGTATGTATGTATCAGGCGTTGGGTGGCAAGTACCTATCTATCTATCTATTTATTTATCTATCTATCTATCTATCTATCTATCTATCTATCTATCTATCTATCTATCTATATATCTATCTATATATCTATCTATATATCTATCTATCTATCTATCTATCTAATCTACCTAGGTGTGTGTGTCTGTATCAGGCGTTGGGCGGTCTTGCCACCACCTATCTATCACTTCTATCTATTTATCTATCTATCTATCTATCTATCTATCTATCTATCTATCTATCTATCTATCTATCTATCTATCTATCATATCTATCAATCTATCTATCTAATCTACCTAGGTGTGTATGTATGTATCAGGCGTTGGGCGGTGTTGCCACCACCTATCTATCTATCTATCTATCTATCTATCTATCTATCTATCTATCTATCTATCTATCTATCTATCTAATCTACCTAGGTGTGTATGTATGTATCAGGCGCTGGGTGGTCTTGCCAGCACCTATCTATCTATCTATCTATCTATCTATCTATCTATCTATCTATCTATCTATCTATCTATCTATCTATCTATCTATCTGTCTATCTGTCCATCTATCTATCTATCTATCTATCTATCTATCTATCTATCTATCTATCTATCTATCTAATCTACAGGCGCTGGGCGGTCTTGCCAGCACCAAGGTTCCTTTGGCCAGCCCCAAGGCACCAGGCAAAGCGGAGTCGTTCAATCTCCGTCGAAGCAAAGGCTTTGTCAGGGTCGTACGTCCCGAGGGTTATCATTTCATATCATATACACGTCAGATTAGGTGATATCATAGATCAGATCGGATCAGATCAGATCAGATCAGATCAGATCAGATCATGGCATATCATATCATATCATATCATATATCATATCATATCATCTCGTATCGTATCATATCATATCATATCATATCATATCATATCATATCATATCATATCATATATCACATCATATCACATCATATCATATCATATCATATCACCTCATCTCATCTCATCTCATCTTATATCATGTCATATCATGTCATATCATATCATCTCATATCATCTCATGTCATATCATATCATATCATATCATATCATATCACATCATATCATATCACATCATATCATATCACATCATATCATATCATATCGTATCATATCATATCACATCACGTCATATCATATATCATATCATATCATATGATATCATATCACATCACATCACGTCATATCATATCACATCATATCATATCACATCACATCATATCACATCACATCACATCATATCATATCATATCATATCACATCACGTCATATCACATCACATCATATCATATCACATCACGTCATATCACATCACATCATATCATATCATATCACATCACATCACATATCACATCACATCACATCACATCATATATCACATCATATCATATCAGGCTATTACGCCGCCCAGCGCGCCAAAAGAGCAGCCCGCTTGGCCCAGGTATGTATGCATGTATGTACATACATACATACGTACATTCATACATACGTAGGTACATACATACGTACGCACATACATACATACATACATACATACATACATGCGTACATACATACAAAAGAGCAGCCCGCTTGGCCCAGGTATGTATGCATACATACATACGTACATTCATACATACGCAGGTACATACATACGTACGTACATACATACATACATACATACATACATACATACATACATGCATACATACATACATGCATACATACATACATACATACATACATACATACACAAAAGAGCAGCCCGCTTGGCCCAGGTATGTATGTATGTATGTATGTATGTATGTCATGTTATGTATGTATGTATGTAAAGAGCAGCCCCCTTGGCCCAGGTATGTATGTATGTATGTATGCATGTATGTATGTATGTCTGTCTGTATTTATGTATGTATGTATGTATGTATGTATGTATGTATGTATGTATTTATGTATGTATGTATGTATGTATGTTATGTATGTTATGTATGTATGTATGTATGTATGTAAAGAGCAGCCCGCTTAGACCATGTATGTATGTATGTATGTATGTATGTATGTATGTATGTATGTATGTATGTTATGTATGTATGTATGTATGTATGTATGTCAAGAGCAGCCCGCTTAGACCAGGTATGTATGTATGTATGTATGTATGTATGTATGTATGTGTATGTATGTATGTATGTATGTATGTATGTATGTATATATATATGTGTGTGTATGTATGTATGTATGTATGTATGTATGTATGTATGTATGTACGTACGTACGTACGTACGTAATGTACGTAACGTACTTAACGTACGGACGGACGGACGTACGTACGTACGTACGTACGTACACACGGACCGACGTACTACGTACGCACGTACGTACGTATGTACGTACGTATGTATGTACGTATGTGTATGCACGTACGTATGTATGTATGTACGCATGTATATGTATGTACGTACGTATGTATGTATGTACGTATGTGTATGTACGTACGTATGTACATGTATGTACGTATGTATATGTATGTATATGTATGTATGTATGTATGTATGTATGTATGTATGTATGTATGTATGTATGTATGTACGTACGTACGTATGATACGTACGTATGTATGTATGTATGTATAGATATAGACATATTATGCATATGGGCAGGAGCAACTGCTGTCTCGTCTGCTAACTGCAGCGGCCCACAACTTCCACAAGGTTATCTATCCATCTATCTATCTATGTATCTATGTATCTATGTATCTTTGTATCTATGTATGTATGTATCTATGTATGAATCTATGTACGTACGTATGTATGTATGTATGTATGTATGTATGTATGTATGTATGTATGTATGTATGTGTGTATCTGTATCTCTGTATCTGTATCTCTGTATCTCTGTATGTATGTATGTATGTATGTATGTATGTATGTATGTATGTATGCATGTATGTATGTACGCATGTATGTATGTATGTATGTATGTATGTATGTATGTATGTATGTATCTCTGTATCTCTCTATCTCTGTATCTCTGTATCTCTGTATCTCTGTAAGTAAGTAAGTATGTATGTATGTATGTATGTATGGTGTGTATGTATGCATGTATGTCTGTATCTATGTATGTATCTATCTATGTATGTATCTATGTATGTATGTATGCATGTATCTCTGTATGTATGTACGTATGTATGTATGTATGTATGTATGTATGCATGCATGTCTGTATGTATGTATGTATGTATGTATGTATGTATGTATGTATATATCTCTGTATCTCTGTATCTATGTATCTATGTATGTATGTATGTATTTCCTCGCGCAGGGCTCCGGGGGCACTGTCACCACAGACGGCATCACAGTCCGGTCCATACAGACATTACTTACTTACTTACTTACTCACTCACTTCCTCACTCACTTCCTCACTCACTCATTCACTCATT
>WBZZ01001164.1:37500-40000 GCA_019918135.1 Paulinella micropora | reverse complement strand
ATAATAATACTAATAATAATAATAATAGTGTATCTCCTGCCAATTGCTGAGCCAAAAGGCCATGTGCATCCAGTCCTCCATTCCATAAGGAAAGTCTCCACACCAATCGGTGGAATAAAGGAAGTGACTGCATAGAACATTACTCTAGGAGCTTTATACCAATCAGTCCATGGAAAGGGACCGATGGCCTATGTACTCCCTAATAATAATAATAATAATAATAATAATAATAATAATAATAATAATAATAATAATAATAATAATAATAATAATAATAATAATAGTGCTTCTCTGTCAATGGCTGATGCATTTCTGCACATGCGCCTCCATCGTCTCACCCGTGAGGGGAGTACGAAGAATTGACGATAAGCTCTAATGACACCCCCGCAAGGGCAGTTCCAACACTTCCAGACGGGCCGGTATGTTCAATGAAAATACTGGTCCAGAAATAGACCGGTATGTTCAACAATAATAATAATAATAATAATAATAATAATAATAATAATAATAATAATAATAATAATAATAATAGTAATAATAATAATAATAATAATAATAATAATAATAATAATAATAATAATAATAATAATAATGATAATAATAATAATAATAGTGCTTCTCTGTCAATGGCTGATGCATTTCTGCACATGCGCCTCCATCGTCTCACCCGTGAGGGGGTACGAAGAATTGACGATAAGCTCTAATGACACCCCCGCAAGGGCAGTTCCAACACTTCCAGACGGGCCGGTATGTTCAATGAAAATACTGGTCCAGATGGATCGGTATGTTCAATGAAATACTGGTGGCACCGACGGGAATCGAACTGGCGACAGGGCCCAGATGGTAGAACTTGACCACTGGGCTATCACGGTGTCCATAATAATAATAATAATAATAATAATAATAATAATAATAATAATAATAATAATAATAATAATAATAATAATAACAAAAACAATAACAATAATAATAATCTACTACAACTGCTGCTGTTGTTGTTGTTGTTGCTGCTGCTGCTGCTGCTACTACTACTACTACTACTACTACTACTACTACTACTACTACTACTACCACTACTACTACTACTACTACTACTACTACTACTACTACTACTACTGCTGCTGCTGCTGCTGCTGCTGCTGTTGCTGCTGCTGCTGCTACTCCTATTGCTGTTGACATTCAAGACAACAACAAAAATTAGTTTTTCATTTTTGTGTCAGATTTTCATTTTTGTGACAGTTTTTCATTTTTGTGACAAAAATTCAAATTTTCAAATTTAACGGTAGCATTTCGCGAAAATTTACGATATTTTGCGGACGAATATAGCCGTTAATTTGAAAAATTCAAATTTTCACCCAAAATCAAAATTCCAACCAAAACTGAAATTCCAACCAAAACAGAAAAATCAATTTTTTTTGTTGTCTTGAATGTCAACAGCAATACTACTCCTACTTCTAGTACTGCTAATACTAATTTATTTTCTCTTCTTCGACTAGGAGAGGGGAAAAGCACAAGTGAGTTGGACGAGGAGGCCTTGGCTATTCTACGAGCCATCAACGGACTCTAACTTGAGAAGCCGACATATGGCCTGAGAGGGGAGGGGAAAATGCAACCACTGCCAAACATTGAGCGACGGCGTCTCGGAGTCCAGCTTCCATGCTTTCCTTTTGCTTCGGAGGCGCCTGACCATCTCATTAAAGTTCTGTTTTAACCCTTGACCGGTTTCAATCCCCAAAAGTGGTTTCAATCCCAAAAGTGAATTGAATTTTTTATTTGAATAAAGACATATACCAATCAAAACAAGCTGTATTACGCTGCAAATTTAATATTTACGTGTTTGTCACAGTGAAGCTATCTGCCTGTGAAAGTCTGGATGTCATATCTTATCTGGAAGTGACTTATATAACTATGCAACTGAAAATGCTGAGGCTCCAGCCATTTTTTTCACAGGTTTTTTCAAGATCACGTTTTCGCGGAAACTTTCTGCAGAGCCAGAGCCTCCGAAGTTGAGCCTCCCGGTAGTAGGATTCAAATGTAATGTTTCAGTTCAAGTGAGGGAACTTTCATGATTTCGTGAGGCCGCTTTCCTTTAAGTTCGCCGGTCAGTGAATAGAAATTTTCACACTGAGTGGCTCCACTGAGACGGCAGTGACGAGATGGAAGGAAGATGTAAGGCCCACGGTAATTTTTCTGCTTCTCTTGCTATGCCAGACTTTGAAGGCAGCACGGGCACGGTGACAATTCAGATATAATCCGCAGTGAATTCAAGCTGCGTTTGCTTGAAAGTTGACCTCCGCCCGCAGTCATGTTAAATATATTCCTTCAAGTCTCTTGTTGCTCTGACTCAATGTATTCTCGCAGGATACGAAACAAATCATCATGTGACCAGTGTTAGCTCGGAACAAGTATCATCCGCTACCTTCCTGGCATCTCCTCGGGGCATAGCGTCACCTGGTCCGCTTGGGTATCTGTCAGTGATTCAAGAATCTTTCAGACATGC
>WBZZ01001164.1:15000-20000 GCA_019918135.1 Paulinella micropora | reverse complement strand
AGAACGATAGATAGAACGATAGATAGAACGATAGATAGATAGATAGATAGTTAGATAGATAGATGGATAGATGGATATCTAGATAGATAGATAGATAGATAGATAGATAGATAGATAGATAGATAGATAGATAGATAGATAGATAGATAGATAGATAGATAGATAGATAGATAGATAGATAGATGAGATGTCGCAAAGGAATGTAGTCCTTGCAAAGGAACGCAGTTTCACATCAAACAGTAATTTGTGTACTGTGCATGTGTCCGGGATGGGAATCACGGGTAGACTGTGTTCTGGAAAAAAGAAGAGGAGGACGTTGAAGAAAAAGGCAATCTAGGAATGGAGAGTGGGGAGGATAAGGAAGAAGAGAAAGAAAAGGAAGCCGTTAGTCCAAGTGTTTTGAGCACCGTAAGCTTGCGCAAGCTACAATGATGACATTGTATGAGGCCTAAACCCCCGCAGGGACCTAGCCCGGGCTATGCAACACTGGACGGCTATGATGGAATGCAGTCACCAATACGGACTAGAGGAAGATTAGTCCAATTTTTGACTGCACAGGAGCGATAAATCGCAAAAGAGCAACGAGCTACGCAGGAGGATAGCTTGAAGCAAAGGGATTTGGATTGGGGATGGGAAAAACCCAAGGCGCGGAAACATCGATGAACGGAGAACGATACCATGCCGCGAGCCCCGCATTCGATTGGTCGAAGGTGGCAGGTCCATCCGTTGTCCTCGATTTGAGATTTGAGCTTGTTGTATCGGTTGGTCTTGTAGGCTCGTGCGTCAAGGATGTTTTCCTCGACCGGGCACGTTAGCTCGATCAGAATACATATCTTGGTAGACAGTGACCAGACAACGATATCGGGGCGGAGGTCAGTGACACAAATGTGGACAGGAAAGGCTTGCTCAGAACCGGTGTATTGGGTTTGGAGTTGCCAATCGTTTGCAGTGTCAAGCAGGGATGGTCGATGAAATGACTGTCTCTTAGGCTTCTGCTCGCCCTCTTTCACAAACATAGACTTTGATTCATTTTGGTCTATAGGGGAGCGTTTGTTATGGCTCTCGATGTGTTTTTGAAGGGGAGCTTCAATAGTGCAGAGCACAGAGTCATGACGCCAGGTATAGCGGCCTTGTTTGAGGGCAACATGGCAACCGGAGAGGATGTGGCATAGATGTGCTTGACCAGAACAGAGGGCACACTTGTTGTTGGGAATGATTCCCCACAGACGTCTAAGGTCGGGGGTAATAACCGAGTTTGTGCTTGCGTTGATGACCCAAGAGATTAAACGGGGATTACGGGTTCCGATGAGGCGAGCCCAGGAGAGGTCAAAGGGGCATGCGTCTTCAAAACGAAGGAAGCACCCTTGCATGGCTTTGTCCATGTCATGCACTGTGGTTGTCTCAAGTATTGTCTCAGCAGCTAATTCTAAAACCCTGTCGTTGCGGTCTGTGATGGAATGTTCTTTTGGGTAGCGACCATGGCCAAGTCCGAGATGATCGGATTGGCCTCGATGTTTGAATTCAAAATCAACTTGTGCCTCAAGCTTTTCGAGCACAGGCTCTGGTTTCCAGATAGTTCGAAATGTTTCGTGTTTCGTCAGGTTCATCGCATAAATGGACGAGAGGTGTTTGTCTGGGCAGTACTTCAGCATTTGAGCACGGTTGATTTGAAGTCGCTGGTAAAAAGAGACGATGGATTGGAGCTGTAGACCGAATTTCGAGCGTGGGCGGTAAAGGCAAGAGACCAGAGCTCTTTTGTAGATATTGGCCCATTTTTTGAGGAAGCGAGTCGCAATTTTCTCAAGGGTTTTGGCGAAAGATAAGCAGAGATCATAAATGAGAAATGGCCAGGCAAGTGACTGGACAGCGTAGTGCTGGTAGAGCCAAAATTTCATAAAGCCATTGATCGAGCAGCTATCGATGGCTTGCATAGAAAGAATGAACTTCTTTTGGATTACTGCACGTTGTTCGTTTTCGCTGAGGTCATGGTAGACAATCCATCCGAGGTCTTTGAAAGGCTTGTCAGCGATGAAGTCAATCGGTTTGCCAGTAATAGTAAGGGCTGGGTCGAAGGGTGGGAACGAGATCGGCAATAATCGTTTGAGACCCTTATAGTCGTCGGCTTTAGTCCAGCATTTGAAAGCAAGGCTTTTGCATTTGGGCGGTTTCGCGGCCATTGTTCTGGACCATGACAGAAATTTGTCAATCATGTTGATGGACGATTGACAGTGTTTCGGGGATCGGCAGTGTAGTTTGAGGTCGTCAGCATAAGCAGCTTCGTGCACGATGACTTCATCTGTTGAGGTCTTATGCTTGAAATGATAACCGTTGTTTTTGGTCAAGGATGATAGGAGGTCAAGGAGTAGGTTGAAAACTATGTTGAAAAGGAGAGGAGAAATGCAGCATCCTTGAAAAACGCCAACAGCAAAAACAAAGGGTTCTGATGACCAATCTTTCCCTTCGATTGTGGCTACTAAGAGTTCGTAGTATAAAAAGATTATGCGAGCAAACATAGGGGGCACGTGGTACCACCAGAGAGCGAACTGGATCAAGTTGTGGTTTACGCTTCCAAAAGCGTTTTGTAGGTCAATCCATGCTATGACCAGTTGGCGATAGTGATCTTTTGCATTTCTGATGGTAGCTTTTGTAGTAGCAATGTGCTCGGGGCATCCTGCAACGTTACGGAGGAAACCTTTTTGTTTTGCTCTGTCAAAGTACTTGTTATCTAGCAAAAAACTCTCTAGGCGTTTTGACCACAAAGAGAAAAATACCTTACCCGAGCAGCTTGTCAGAGCAATCGGACGATAGTTTGAGGCCTGAAGTGGATCGCCGTCCTTATGAAGGAGGGAGATAGCAGCTTGGGCCCAGCTATTAGCTACATCCGTTGTCCAACACTTGACAATGAGTTTGTGTAAGAAAAGTAAAGCGGTGGGAAGTCTCTTGTAAACAAGGTAGCTAATACCATCTCTGCCAGGGGCTGCACCATTACGCTTGGCAAACACAGATCTTTTGGTTTCCAAGAAGGACGGTGGCTTGAGGTCAAAGGGGACAGTTGGTAGAGGCGGGCGATTCATTTCAGGTAAGGGCACGTAGGTTTGTTTACTATTAGCGTCTTTGTATAGGTTGGGAAAGTAGGAGTCACAGTTTTCTTTGGATAGGGAGGAAGTGGTTTGGGTTGAGGGGGGATGAAACAGATTTTTGGCAAACTTATGAGGGTCAGTTCGGAAGCGTGTATTTGCTTGTCGTTGAGCGGAGCTTAAAGTTGCTTCCTTGAGACGACGGCGGAGGCGGTTTTCGGTCTTCAATAATACTCGCCAAGTTTTTTGCAGGCTTTTTGCAACAGCAGCTGGAATTGAACCTGCCCTTTTGAGATCTCGCAGATGTCTCTTTTGGATCAGTTTTTGTTGTCGGTTCTGCGTGAGTTCTGTTTGGAGCCGGATTACGTGGCGGTTTTTTCGCTCATGAGTTTGTTCTTGTGTTTTTGTTTGAGGTACCCGTTGTGATATGAAGTCGTAGAGATATCTTTCAAATTTCGCTACTGCTTCGTCACATGACAGGCATTTGATGAGAGAGGAGGGGAGGATGAGAGGGAGTGCGGATTGGAGTTCTTCTTCAATGCCTTTCCATTCGCTTGGTGTTGATGGCAATACCAGGCGTTTTCTTCTTTCGGTTGGTTCTTTCGGGGCACTTCTTGTCCGATGGACGAAATGGGAGTATGTCTCGGCGTCAACACAGTGGGTGGAATCCAGGTTGATAATGCCGGGTTGCGACTTGTAGTCCGGATGGACGTGCGCTTTTGGGCTCTTCTTTTCGAGGAGGCCCGAAAGGTCTTCGTAAGGGTGAACATGAGCAAAATCTTCTCCAGGGGGTTCAGGCGGTGCAGAGCACGCACTGGGAGGGTGACGGCGGCCACTCCGGAGGGAATAGCGGTGCGTCGGTAGCTTTTCGCATGTAGTTTTTGTAACTTACGGCTTAACTTAGGGGAAGCAAGCCTCTTCGTTTAAGCCAGGGTTGCCAGCCCAAGAAGAAAAAGGAGAAAGGTTTGGTTGCCGCGCTTTATCGCCGCGACGGGGTCACATATGGATGAGATGTCGCAAAGGAATGTAGTCCTTGCAAAGGAACGCAGTTTCACATCAAACAATAATTTGTGTACTGTGCATGTGTCCGGGATGGGAATCACGGGTAGACTGTGTTCTGGAAAAAGAAGAGGAGGAAGGACGTTGAAGAAAAAGGCAATCTAGGAATGGAGAGTGGGAGGATAAGGAAGAAGAGAAAGAAAAGGAAGCCGTTAGTCCAAGTGTTTTGAGCACCGTAAGCTTGCGCAAGCTACAATGATGACATTGTATGAGGCCTAAACCCCCGCAGGGACCTAGCCCGGGCTATGCAACACTGGACGGCTATGATGGAATGCAGTCACCAATACGGACTAGAGGAAGATTAGTCCAATTTTTGACTGCACAGGAGCGATAAATCGCAAAAGAGCAACGAGCTACGCAGGAGGATAGCTTGAAGCAAAGGGATTTGGATTGGGGATGGGAAAAACCCAAGGCGCGGAAACATCGATGAACGGAGAACGATACCATGCCGCGAGCCCCGCATTCGATTGGTCGAAGGTGGCAGGTCCATCCGTTGTCCTCGATTTGAGATTTGAGCTTGTTGTATCGGTTGGTCTTGTAGGCTCGTGCGTCAAGGATGTTTTCCTCGACCGGGCACGTTAGCTCGATCAGAATACATATCTTGGTAGACAGTGACCAGACAACGATATCGGGGCGGAGGTCAGTGACACAAATGTGGACAGGAAAGGCTTGCTCAGAACCGGTGTATTGGGTTTGGAGTTGCCAATCGTTTGAAGATAGATAGATAGATAGATAGATAGATAGATAGATAGATAGATAGATAGATAGATAGATAGATAGATAGATAGATAGATAGATAGATAGATAGATAGATAGATAGAACGATAGATAGAACGATAGATAGAACGATAGATAGAACGATAG
>WBZZ01001163.1:42500-75234 GCA_019918135.1 Paulinella micropora | reverse complement strand
CTAATTTAGTAGTTATATATCAATTGCCTGCCATATTGCGCCGCTTATGCCGCTTTGTGCCTTCACTTTTTTGTCGGTGCCTTGACTTGGGTTAGCGTTCGCTGTGTGACAGCACGCACGCCCAAGTCAAGTCACAAAGTCATTCTATATGGCTGACAATAAGTGAAATGTCAGGAAATAATGATAATTTAGTAATTATATCGATTGTTTGCCCTTTTACGCTGATTTTGTAGCAGAGGACGCACAACTATGCTCTGACTTGGGTGTAGTTGTGTAGTACACTGCTGAGTCAGTGCAAGTCTGCGCCCGTGGCTCCAAGTCCGTAAACATTCTTAGAATGAGATCAGACTGCAATAGTAAATAGTTGCAAACATTAAAAACATGTTTTCCTGCATCGCCCTTGAATTTGCTATCAAAACCCGCTGATTTGACATGTACGAAAACTCGAAAAATACGTATGTCAGACAGGTCCGGACCGCCCTCCGGAGTACTGTTGAAGTGAAGTCAAAGTCAGTCTAAATTAATAAAAACATGTTTTAATATCGTTTTAATAAGTTTTCCTAGCATCGGCATCGTTTCTACACGTATCCTGAGAGTTTTGAAAAAACCAGCCAAAACCTTAGAAAATTTGGGAAAAAATGGGATCCCAAAGTTACGCGATTCCTTTGTTTTATGAGGCCTGGCCTGGCAGAGACCACCGCGCAAACGCCGTGCGACCCGAGCTCGACAGAGCGACCACTTGTTCAGTGCCAATTGCCTTGCCAATCTGGCGCGTGTCTGCCTGGATGCTGGCTGAGTCGGCACCTTCCACCCAGCAGCTCAGGTCAAAGAGCAAACGTTGCCTGTACCACTGCGCCCAGCCGCGGGTCCGGGAATTGTACTCGGCTGTCGGCACGTTCTGGACCGAGAATTTGTCGTGGTGGTCGGACAGCAGAAGCAAATGACGGTCGTCCGGCAGCTCGGCCGCTGCAACCAGCGAGCTCTGGTCTCCTAGGGGCAGCCAGTACTGGCAGTGGTTGAATACCGCGTGCACCGCGGCCCCGGCATTCTTGGGGGCCACCAGGCACGCCGCCGTGGACACGGCGGTCTGCAGGAGGCCGCGCCGTTCCCCCAGAGCGGGCAGCGCGTAGCACACGAGCAGCCCTACGCGGTAGGACGCGAACAACTCTGCTGTCGTCAGCCAGGCCCGCGCCACTTCCGGGTGTGCCTCTTTGAATGTAGCGTACGAGGCCGAGGCGGCTATGGTCGGGTGGGCTAGGCACAGCGCCGAATAAGCGCCGGCGCCGCCAGGCAGGCGTGTGAGGGGGTGCCTGCCGTTCCAAGTATCAGTACCAGCGCAGGAGCTGTGCATCCTCTTGACCTGTGTAGTGACATCGAGCGGTGTGTACATAACCTTGAACATGTCGCTGGGTGCCGTGCTGGCCTGCGTAGAGGCAAACAAGGCCGCCTGCGTACAAGCGCTATACACGCACAGCTCGTATGCCGGGCCTGGCTTCAAGATCTTGAACAAGAAATCTGCCGCATAATGCCGATCGACAGGGCTGCCAGCAGAAGGGGTCGCGGCGAACAGGCTCAGCGCGCAAGACGCTTGACAGGAAGTTATGACCGCTTGGGACAGGTCGCAGCCCGCAGGAAACGAGCCCAGCAGAGACCTGTGAAATGCACCCGCAAGCTCAGAGGATGGCCCGGGTGTGCCTGTTGTGCCGGGCCTCTGTTTCGCTTCTCCTCCCTCTTCTTCTTCTTCTTCCAGCTGGCCATTCGCATACGTCACGACTCGCAGGTTCACTTTGTCTCGCAGGAAGTTCTCGCAGGTATGCGCGGCTAGCTCCGCAATCAGCCTGGCAGCTGACAACGTCTTTCATTGCGTGTAGATTTGCTCGAATTCGTCGTGCTCGCCTGTGGAGTTCATTTTTCGGACTTCCCGAACGCTTGCGGGCGCGACTGCATCTAATTTGATCAGCGAGCCGGTGGGGCAGTCCAGCAAGAAGTAGCAAAAGAGCGACGCCCTCCGCATCGTGTAGAGGAAAGCGCTATTGCCTTCCGCATGGCTTTTCTCAGGCAGGCCAAAGATAATTTTTGAGCTAGCTGTGGTTTTATAATCTTCGTAATCTTCGGTCCTCTCTTTGCTGGTGAATTTACAAAAGTAACCATAAAGGTTGCTAGTGGTATCCGTGTCCGAGAAATATAGGTAGTATTTCCTGAACTTGTCCAGGCTGGTTCGCCTGAATTCTGCTTCTGGGTTCCAACCAGAGGCGCAAAGGTAATTTTGGATGAAGGTGTTGAGCACTTGACAGCACGCTCCGTCATTCCAAACAGTTGTCAAACTTGTAGCAAGGGCTTCGTAGGTCAGGACCATGGCTGCGATTACTCTGCCCCACTCACGGTCTGTGTCGAAGCCTCTGCCGTCGTATTTGGTGAGGTAGTCACCCATTTTCCACCATTTAGGTGGCGGGCTTGTAACGTACAGCAAGGGCGGACAAGGCGTTCGAATAAGAGAGCATAGAAACTCAGGCGCGCTTTTGCTCGTGTTGTATTTGACAACCGTTGCTAGATGGATCACGTCTTCTTTTTTTCTTCTCTGACGTAACTCTGCGATGGACAGCAAAGTGAGCAAAGCTTTGTTGAGTGTGTCTCCAATCGTCACTTCAGGTTGTTTCCCATCTCCTGGAGCAGACATCTAGAGACCAAGATTACAGCCTGCCCGCACGTGCGATTTGAACTTCTCTAAAGCCAAAGAACAAGAGTATTAAAAGAAACAAAGGCCGCCAAAAAGAAAAAGATGACTCTTTTCTTTCATTTTCTTTCCGACCCCCCCCCTCCCCCCTCCTCTCCCAGAAAGGAAAAGCAAAGGGCAACCGTTACTAGCACATTCTGCGCCATAAGTCCCCCCCCCCTCCCTCGCTCCCTTGTTTATCACCGTTTCATTTCTCGGCCTCCCCCCCCCCAAACCTCTCTCCACCCCCCCCCTTTTTTTCGTGGCGGTCCTGTTCGGTTCTTTTATATCTGTTATTATTATTACGTGCATAGTAAAAAGAGTGCTGTGTGTGTGGACGGAGGGGGCGGGGGGTAGGGTTTAAGTCAGAGCGCAAAGCTATGGCGCGCCCACAGGCTCGAGCATTCGGTCCTCCCTCCTTTGCCCTCCCCCCCTTTGTACATACGCGCCAGCACAGGAACGCGGAAAGATTTGGGAAGGATGGAGAAATGGGGAGACGGTTAGAGCAGCAAAAATAAAGAAAGCGCAGGCCATTTAGGTCCCCCCCCCTCTTTTTTTTACCAGGCGTCCCCCGCAGCAAAGGCGAGCAAGTTCAGGCGCGCAAAAGCACGCGGGCGCAAGCACCCGCGCAGAAGCTCGGGGAAGGACGCGCGCAGGCTCTTGATCAGGGGCTCGGTCTCTGCTACTATGACCAGATCGACCCTGGCGGGTGCGCCACAGCACATCAGAAACAACAGGTAAGGCCACAGCCAGGGCCAGGCACCGTTGCGGACGAGCGGCTCCAAGAGCGCCACAAACGGTAGCAACGTAGCAGGGGGGCCCGCACAGCGTAGCTGCACCTGCTCCAGCCAGAGCCTGGCGATCAGCTGTTTGTCGTGCTTTAGCCAGACCCTTTCTAAGGACAGCACGCGACGGGGCTGCGGCGCGCGTGTTGGTTGTACCAAAGGGGGCGTGCCGGTTTCGGTTTGAGTTCGGAAGTAACTTATGGGCCCCGCCGCCCAAGATCTCTGGCGCAGGGCCCCCCCGTGCTGAAGATCGTCGGCGGAGGCCTCCAGCTGCGGCGAGGCCATCGCGCGCCCCGTGCGAAGGCATCTGCCGTAAGAATCGGTACAGATCTGCGGCTCACACAAGTGCATGGCGCCCGACAGCGCACAGGCGGACCAGGGCGAAGAAGGCGGGCTTCGTACCCAAGGGCACTGCGTGTCACAGGAGTGCGCGTTTGCTAGTACGCCCGCGGGCGCGTTTTCACGACGCACGCCACAAAGGCGTAAGCGCAGGACACGGCCGCGCTGTCAAACGTCCACTGCATGTTACTTGCCCTCCTTTTTTTTCGTTGTTTGTGGAAGCCCTTCTGAAACGCTCTCCCTTTTTCTGTTGTTGTTTTTCCCCTTCGTGGCTTAGAACGCTATTTCGCGCGGGTTTTGCCTCGGGTAAAAAAAGAGCAGCTATTGGGAGAGAAAGGCGGGGGGGGGGGAGGAAGTGAGTGCGAGGGAGGGAGGCAGGCGAATCGCGCCAATTCTCTTTTTTTCCCAGCCCTGTCCCCCTCCTTAACCACCTCTTGTTTTTTTTGGCTAAGTCAACTGCTTTTTGAGAGAGAGGTTTTTTCTTTGCGTTTCCACCCCCCCCCCCTCTCCCTCCCACCTCTTCTCTCTCTTTCGTCCAGCACGCATTCCCCACCTTTCGCCCCCCCCCCTCCCTCTTTAGCCCTCTCCTCCCCACCCCAAAAACTGCGCTCTCACTCCCCCGGTTCTTTTTTTCCCCTTGTCGTTCTCGTTTAGAATATACAAAATAAAGGCATTGCTAAAAAACTTGGATTCCGACCATATAAGCATTTTAAAAGCAGCGTTGGCTCGGGAACTTGTGTCATGGACCCACCACAAGCCGCCGAAAATTCTGGTCGTGGTGACAAAGAAGTCGATGACGAGGAGCAAGCTAAAGACGCAGGCCAAATTGGCGGTGATAATAAGCATCCCGACCCTAAACACGAACGCGAAGAACTCTATTTGGTCAAAGAGGAAATCGAAGAAAAGGTCAAGGCTTATCTTTCGAGCCGTGGAGAGCTTGCATCAAACGATGAAGGTCTGTCAAACTTTGTTAAGGCTTTACTGTCGGATAGCACTGATACTTACAAGTTCGCCTTCGGCACGACTGTAACCAGGTTTGCGATATTAGCCCCACATGTTCGTTGGGACGACAACGATGTCAGTGCTTGGGCCCTAAGATGCAAGAACAATACGAAGGAGCTCAATCTTTATAAAGGAGTTTGGGAAAAACTCGGTTCGATCGGTCAAGCCAAGTGTTTTGATGCTAAAACATACGAACAGGTGTTAGAAGACCAGTACCAGTATTTCCAGGATCGGTGGTTTTTTAAAGGCTGCTCAATTGCACACGAAATTTAAAGCTACCTATGCTACAGAAACGAGCGAGGAGAAGCGTCTATTCTCAAAGCTGATCGCAGGCTCGTGGAAATTCGAACAAGACAAAAACGGGGATGGCGCGTTGGGAATATGGTCGAAACATGAGCCTAAAGAGAGGAACCAGCCTAGCTATGTCTTAGGATTTTTCGTGCAACCTGATTTCTCGGCGTTGTATGTGGCGGGTATATTAGTCAGACATTGGCAAGTTCTTGTTAATGCGTGGACTTTTCCCGAAAACACTGAAGCTCGGAAGGCTCTAGCAAAACTGAAAGCGGACAAAGTCTGTACGTACCAAGAATTGGTGTCGATGCAGGAGTACGTACTTGGTAAAATACCAGACGACTCTTTCCAAGTAATTCAAGAAGAGGTTCTAAAAGCGAACATCCCATTTTGGTACGCCCAAGTGCTGACCTACTCGTTGGTCATGGGGCTTTGTGCAGATCTGCACGGAGCAATGGGTCCAGCCGAACTGCAGGTTTATGCAAGAAGGCAAGCCCAGCGCCACAATTGGAACCTGTTTTTGTACAACGTGTTCTGAATTGTCACTAACACTCCGTCGCTGAGGTGGCCCAAATATCTAACAGCTGTACTCGAAGAGGAACGGAAACAGCGGCCCGTGCCGCCTAAGTCATCAGAACCGCAGGTGAACAAACCAAGGCGATTGTATCCCCTCATACCGCCACCTCAACAGCCAAAACAACCAGGGCCGGGGGGGGCGCTCCGTACGGTTTGAACCATCACAACAGAGGACAGGCCGCGCGGGGCTTGAACTGGGCAGCGAAGAAGACGACGAAGAAGACGGCGAAGAAGACGATGAAGACCAAGACGGCGAAGAAGAAGGCCAAAACGACGACGAAGACCAAAACGACGACGAAGACCAAGAAGGCGCAGGGTCAGCACAGAGACAAGACCAAAAGAATCCAAGCCCAAACAGTCCAAGCATCAACCAAGAACCTGATCTTAGCTTTTTGCTTCCTTCGCGAACCCCCAGTGCCAAACAGCAGGCCACGCACGCGGCTGCCTCATCGATCGTTCTTTCAGTACGACAGGCACAGCTCGCATCGTCAGCACGCCGAAGCCCTAGTAGTGCGCCAAGTACTAGCAAAACCACCAGTGCGGAACAGCCTGCAAGTGTCCGGTTCCAGTACGACAGCACGCGCATCGCCAGCACGCCGAAGCCCTATAGTGCGCCAAGTACTAGCAAAACCACCAGTGCGGAACAGCCTGCAAGTGTCGCGGTTCCAGTACGACAGGCACCGCGCATCGCCAGCACGCCGAAGCCCTAGTAGTGCGCCAAGTACTAGCAAAACCACCAGTGCGAAACAGCCTGCACGTGTCGCGGTTCCACGGGAGAAATCCGGCCATCCGCAAACCATTCTTGCCGACGCCGCGCAGAAGCAAGACGACGCAGGCATTGTTGTTTCATTATCTAATCTCGGTAATAGAGAGCAGCTCTCGGTGTTTTCCCAGAGCCATAACGTCGCAACGCCGATTCTACCGGATCCAGCAGCGGCCGGGGGTTATGAGATCTACGACCGAGTTGAGGGTAGGCCCCGCGACGAGAATATTTCGTTGAATGGGGAAGACCAAAACACAACCAACTCGGTTCCATCCAAGGCAACCAGTAGCCAATCCACCACGTTCCAGAAGCGCCAGAATTTGGAAACAGATAGACGACAGGCAAGAGCCAACCTACAAGCAACAAGACAAGCACTCCAAACGGCGATTGAAAACGCTCGTAACATTCCAAGGCCGGCTGGTATTGTTGTTAATCAAGAGAGAAAGGAAGGAAATTTGGGAGAAATGTTCGATTTTATAATGGGACTTGATTGGGACAAAGCGGAATCAGTGAAGGACGAGAATGAACTCGCAGCAAAAGAGAGGGAAACCTCAAAGTTAATTGACTATCTTGCAGGCAGTACAGAAGATCCCCAATCAAAGATGACATTTAAGGAATTGGGACATGCCATAATTCTTTTTCAGCAAGACTTGTACAAAACCACAGCGACGCTAGAGGCTATCGACAAAGAGCTGGCGGCCTTGGGCAAAGCAAAGCTCAGGAAAAGCAAGAAAGTGCGCAGAAAATCGTCGAACAAAGGCGAAGGGATACCTGACGACGCGAATCCAGACGAGGCAGCAGTCCAAGAAGAAGAAGGCGCGACGACGCAGGGTTTGGCAACAGAAGAAGGCCAACAGGTACTTGACGTGGTTCCAGACGACGCAGCAGCCCAAGAAGACGCGGTGCTCCAGGAGTTGGAAATACAGGAAACAGAGGCAGAAGCCCTGGTAGCTAACGCAGAAAGTTCTTTGCTGGATGCGGTGAATACGGCACAAAAAGTTGAATTGCCGGATGGTCAGGTTCATGTACCCGTACTGGAAAAGGACATCAATCTGAAAGCAGAGTTAGAGGTTGCAATGGCTCAGTTGCTGAGCAACCCAGCAACGGTCGACAATAACACCAGACGGGTCATAGAAGCTGCTGCACAAGTCGCACTCGACGATGCTTCGAAGCGGGATCTGGCAGCCTTGCTAGAGAGCGTCACTCTTGTGAAGCAGCAAAAGGAGGCCTTGACAAAGAAGAGGCAGGAGATCAAAGACGCGCGCAAAGCCTTGGGAAAGCGACCGTACAAGAAACCGGGGAAAGCGCGCAAAACCAACTCAGCTGTTTTGTCGAAAGTTGTACCCGGCACGGCTGCGGCAGGAAGGCGCGGCTTTCTCCTCGAACAGCTGAAGAAGATTTCTAAGGGCTACACGTACGCGGTAGTTCCTTCGATAAACATCTCCCGCAACGCCGCCGCCCAGGAAGAGTGCGAAAAAGCCGTACTGGTATGGCGCTGGCAGGGCACGGCCACAATGCAAGTGGTGGCCAAAGGAGCTCTTGAATCTTGCTGGACTAAGTTCCGGCGGGCGCTGTGCTCGGCAAAGCCTGATGAGTTGGCCTTCGAAGTGTTACTCAAACTTCCCGGCAACACGTGGGACTTGGTCTGCAAGCCGTCGTCTTTCCTGGAAGATCGGGAGGTGGCGACGAAGCAGTTGGAGGGCATAGTCAGGGTTCTGGCACTGGACCAAGTAGTCCGGGGGGAGCATGAGGTACAGTTGCCTCCTGCCATCAGGACCAGACTCCTGCTCACAGCGCATAACATGCTGTTCTCTGGTACCGTCGGCGCCCCGCTTTCGGAAGGGCTGTCCCGGCTCTTGCCCAATACAGTCGACCGGCGGGGCCTTTTTCTAAAATACGGACGATCGCCCCTGACGATGCAGGACCAGCAATTCTTTCGCCAGTACGAGCTGTGTGTAATGCCCGAAAAAGCAGAGCAATACGGCGCAAGATTCCTCATGTCTCTTTCCTCAACAGGAAAGAATCCTACTTTTGTCAGGATTGGCAAAAAAACCAACTCGCAATTCAAGCCTACAGCGACGACTTAAACAGAACAAGCAAAACAAATGCAAGCATTTATCGCGAAAGGAATCGGCAAAAGCAAAGCAGTCTGGCTAGCTTGGGACGTGCAATCTGCACCAAAAGAAGCATGGACTTTGATTGCACAAATTATCAGCGAGATTAGCACTGTCAAGCAGGTCGTTTGTTATTTTAATTTCTCCGACAAAGACCTCGTCTCGAGATTTGTAACTGTCTTTAGCTCAGAATTCAACCTGGCCGAAAGTATTGCGCTCCCACATCCTTTTCTTATGGCTACGCGCCGTCTCAGGCCAAAGCAGGAAAGATTAGTACTGCTGTCGTATGAAAGCATGAAGCCCTACGTGCACGAGCGAATCCGCATACAGAAAGTGTAAGTTTTTTTTCTTTATTCAGGTAAAATTGTTCTTTACCAAGGTTTTTTTTGTTGGCAAAACCCCTCTCTATTAAAAGAAAAAAAGATGTAGAGTGAAAAAATTAGCCGGACTTAACCGTCGTCGCTGGTCGGGCGTGCGCCGACCGTCTGCTGCTGCTGCAGCAGCGGCTCGCTGTCGGCCACCACCTCGTCGGCGCCGAGCAGCTGCCGCAGCCGGCCCCGCGAACTCACGTGCAGCGGGAAAACCGCAAGCGGCAGCGCCCAGCCCTTGTCCACTAGCAGGTGCTCGGACAGCGACGTCCGCACCGCCGAAGAACGGCGCGAGAAGCTCACGTCGCCCACGGAGACGACGCAGCTGTCGCACTCGGCCCGTGGCGGCGCTCGTGTCCACACGTACACGTGGGGGCCCTCCAGAGAGGCCTCCCGCAGCAACGCTTCGTTCGCGTCGCGGAGCCCTTGCTCCAGCACGGGGCAGTCCATTTCGCGCGTCCCGGCGTCGTCGTGGCGCAAAGGAGACATGCACATCGAGTCCAGCAGGTCGGCGACCTCCAGGTGCCGGTCGAACCTGACGGCTACGTTGTACAGCACCACCCAGGCTTGTTCCTTGGCTTCTTCGCGCGCTGCTTCCTGCGTGAGCCGCAACATGATTTGACCCTGCGCCGCGGTGTCTATGCACCAACCATCCAGCAGCCACACGGGGGAGGAGGCTGGGCCCGGGGACGACGAGGCCATTTTTTTTGTTTTGTTCGCAAATTCCAAGAAATTTCTTTTTGCTAGTGGGCGGGAAGCAAGGGAGAGCTCTTTTTTCTCAGGGCGGGGCAAGAGAGAGAGGGCGGGGCAAGAGAGAGGGCGGGGGGGGGGGCACGGAAGGAGGAGAAACGGAGGAGCCCGCGCGCTTCGGGGGTAAAATGGAAATGGGTTACGCAGGTAGGCACGGGAGGGATTTAGGGAAATGGGGTTACGCAGGTAGGCACGGGAGGGAATTTAGGGAAATGGGGTTACGCAGGTAGGCACGGGAGGGAATTTAGGGAAATGGGGTTACGCAGGTAGGCACGGGAGGGAATTTAGGGAAATGGGTTACGCAGGTAGGCACAGGAGGAGGGGGTGTTGTTGGTTTCGGCCCGAGAGTTGTTGTTTTGGTTGCTCTTGGCCCCAACCCCTCCCCACCGTTCTCGCGCACACACTGTTGTCCCCCCGATCTGTTTCTTTTTGCTTGTTTTTTTAAGAAGTAAATTCATAGAGAAAGCTTAGCTCTCTCGGGCCCCTTTTTTTCGTGGGGTTATTAAGAAAAAAAAGAAACCTGATGAACAGGCTGCCGGTGCAGGCGTTGCCCGCCCCGCTGTCCCGGTGGGAATGGACTCACGTACTGAGCCGGGCGGAGAAAAGAGAATGCCTGCGCGCCGCGAACGATTCAAAGTGGTGTCCGGCTAAATTCGACGGGTCGCCCAACTTGTTCTGCGTGTGCCTAACGGGGATCAGGCTGTTGATGTCGCGCACTGAAACACTGTACGACTTCAGTGGCTTGGCCAGCCGGCTCCGTTCCACAGACGTTAAGCTGCGGATTTATTATGAATTAGAGCCAGTAGCAGTGGGCGATGACTGTTGCAGCAGCCCCGAGATGCTGCAGATCTTGCTGGCCATCGTTCTCTTCAGGTATTGTGACGGCGACCTGTGTTTGGTGCTCGACCTCTGCCGGCACAGGATCCGCGGCTGGCACAGCTTTGCCGGAAAACAAGAAACCATCGGGGGTTAGCTGATTGGGAGGACCTGAGGCCGGTGCTCGAGTCCTTCCGGGAAGCCCCGCGCAGACCCGTGGCCGCGCTAGCCAAGTCGGTCTTCCAGGCCATGGAATGTGTTCGTTATCACCGACACCCACCGCCCGGCCCGGCCCTAATCCGACGGGTCGCCATGTTCGCTCGCGGCCAGATTGAGAACATGCAATTCGACGCGGACGCTCTGCGTAACCAGATTGTCCAGTTCAGGGGCGGCGTGGTGACGCCGGATTGGTTGCAACGATTCCGGTCCCCAATCGCTTCGTCCCTAGCCTTTTACGACGTCAACTGGCGTCTGCCCAAGGCCGAATTGCAACGGGCGGGCGGGCTCCAGGTGGCCTGGCTGAAGTTCCTGCGCTGCAGGTTCGGGGACACGCGCGTCCTGACGGTCTGCAGCGAGACGGTCAGTGTCCAGTCATGCCGGGGCCTGCAGTTGCTGACGGTTGTCAGCCCCAGCGCACAAGACCATTTGACCGTTGAACTAATCGCCAACCCACACTTAAAACTCGTCACGCTTGCGCGCCGGGATGACGACTCCAATGGCTACGGGGCGCAGGTCTTCCTGTCGTCAACACCACCTGACCTGATGCAGGTCAGCTTTGACCACGTGTCGACCACGGCCTCGGTCTACGTCAGGGACACGATTGCGGGGGTCCTGCACGTGGACCTAGGCCCATCTTCGCCCCAACGGCTTGTCGTCCAGGGCGAGGACCCCGCGCGGGGCTACGTGGATATCAAGCACCTGGTCGTGACCGGCGATGCCAAGCGCTTGGCCAGGATTGACATCTACAGGCTCAGGATAGGCACGATCGACCTGCTGTGCACAAACGCCCAAGAAAGCACAAATCTGTATTTCTATCAGTGCGATGTCCGCAGCACTTTTGTCAGCGCGTGCCCGCCGCTCCCGGCCATGTCCTACACGGCCTGTTCCGTGGACAAGTGTCCGCCCCGTTCGCCGCCTGCAAGGTCAGGCTACGTCCGGTGGTTGCTTTACTGCCTCCATGGGCCGGGAGTTGAGTTGGCCAGCGGCTATCTGCGGACGGTCGCCCCGACAGCCGCGCGAATGTCTGCACGAATGTCCGCGCCGGCCGTCCTTGACAAGAGCACAGTGCCTTCTCTGCCACTGAAACTGGTTGCAGCCAGTTCATAATTCTCCTGCTTTTTTTAAATAAAAACAAACGTGCTGGCTTTTCTCTGCTGCCTTTCTGTAAAAGGGCTTAAAAAAGTGTGTGCCGCAAATGTCGGAACTTCCGGCACAGGTGGCACTTGTCGCGAAATTCACCGAAAAATCAAAACCAATAAAAAAAATTTGCCAAGGACATTTCGGCACTGGAAATTTAGCCAGAGAAAATTTTTCGGGAGACGCCGGCGGGCGGGGAATTTTTTTGCACCTTTAATTTTTTCCCCGCCCGGCGGTGTTTCCCGAAAATTTTTCTTTGTCTCCTTTTCAATTGCCGAAATGTCCTTCATGAAAAAAATTTTTATTGCGTTGCCGCAATTTGCGGTCTATCTGAAGCGTCCACAGTTTGCGGCGCTTTTCACAAGTGTCGCGAAATTCACCGGATTATGAACATTTATGAAAAAAAAAATTTTTTTGCAAAGGACATTTCGGCAATTTAGCAAGAGAAAATTTTTCGGGAGACGCCGGCGGGCGGGGAAAAATTTAAGGTGCAAAAAATTTCCCCGCCCGCCAATCTCTCCCGAAAAATTTTCTTTGTCTCTTTTTCAATTGCCGAAATGTCCTTCGTGAAAAAAAATTTTATTGCGTTCCCGCAATTCGCGGTCTATCTGAAGTGTCCACAAATTGCGGCGTTTTTCACAAGTGTCGCAAAATTCACCGAATTATGACATTTATGAATAAAAATTTTTTTTGCAAAGGACATTTCGGCACTTGGAAATTTAGCTAGAGAAAATTTTTTGGGAGAGAATGGCGGGCGGGGAAAAATTGAAGGTGCAAAAAATTTCCCCGCCCGCCAATCTCTCCCGAAAAACTTTCTTTGTCTCTTTTTCAATTGCCGAAACGTCCTTCATGAAAAAAATTTTTATTGCGTTGCCGCAATTTGCGGTCGATCTGAAGTGTCCACAAATTGCGGCATTTTTCACAAGTGTCGCAAAATTCACCGGATTATGACATGTATGAATAAAAATTTTTTTTTGCAAAGGACATTTCGGCACTGGAAATTTAGCTAGAGAAAATTTTTCGGGAGACGCCGGCGGGCGGGGAATTTTTTTGTATCTTAAAATTTTTTCCCCGCCCGCCCTCGTTTCCCGAAAATTTTTCTTTGTCTACCTTTTCATTGCCGAAATATCCTTCATGAAAAAAAATTTTATTGTGTTGCCGCAATTTGCGGTCGATCTGAAGTGTCCACAAATTGAGGCATTTTTCACAAGTGTCGCAAAATTCACCGAAAAATCGAGACTAATGAAAAAAAAAATTTTTTGCAAAGGACATTTCGGCACTTGGAAATTTCGCTAGAGAAAATTTTTCGGGAGAGAATGGCGGGCGGGGAAAGATTTCAAGGTGCAAAACAATTCCCCGCCCGGCGGTGTTTCCCGAAAATTTTTCTTTGTCTCCTTTTCAATGGCCGAAATGTCCTTTGCAAAAAAAAATTTTATTGTGTTGCCGCAATTTGCGGTCGATCTGGAAGTGTCCGTAATTATCGGGGGGATTTCGCGCGAGATCCGCCGGCATCCCGGGCCGGATCTTGTAAGAAAACCACGCTGATCCAACTTATTAAAACCGACTTCTGTGTGTGTGCACTCCTCGTTTCTCTTGCCCCAGTGTCTGAAAATTTTTTCATCGGGAATTTGGCAGACCGGCCTAGACGTGCCAGACCTCCAGCTGGGACACTTGGCCGTGCGCAGCATGCGGCAGCGCAGCGCGCAGCGCGGGCGGCAGGGCCGCCCACGCCAGGCGCAGCTCCCGGCAGCCGGGCTGCAGCGGCGGCTCGAGCACTAGGTGCAGCCACAAGTAGCGCGCCAGCTGCACAGTGTCGGGCTCCGCCGGCCACCAGCGCAGTCCGGCACGATCCCCCAGCACCTCTACCTCGCAGACGAGCAGCCGCCGCTTGACCGCCGCGGGCCGCGTCTTCCGCGCTGCCTCCTGCGGCGAACCTCGTACTAGCACCACGCACGTGCGCGCCGCCAGCCGCAGCCCCCCACGGAGGCGTGCGGCTTTGCCTAGCTCCAACAGGCACAGATTGTACAGCGCGGGCGTGCGCCAACACCGTTCGTCCCGCGCCACGAGCCAGCCCCGGCGCAGCGCGTCGTGACAGTCCCCTTGCGCGCTGTCCGCCCGCTGCGGCACGGCGCGCCAGAAGCGGCCGCGCCACAGAGCGCGCAGGCCGCGCGCGAGGACCCCGCGGCGGCGGGGCGGGCCGGTCGTTTGCAGGCGCGCGAACCTGGCCAGCAGCGGCCGCGAGCCCCTGCCGGAGAGCCGGCGGTACGACACGTGCAGCGGGCCCCACAAATGCAGCGGCGAGGGCCCGTACTGTGTCCAGGGCCGCGCGCGGCAGATGGCGTTGCCCGGCGAGTACGCAAGGGCGTGCCGCCTCGCGCCCCACGCGCCCGGCGGCGCCGCCGGCAACTGTCCGCCGTCCAGCACGACCCTGCCAAAGTCCAGGCGGTCCAGCAGGTCGACGGCGGCCGCCGGGCCCCCGCCGGCCCAGACCACGAGCCGCGACGCCCTGAGGGCGGCCGAAATTTCTCGCGCGCTAACCACCGTCGTCGGCCCCTCGTGGTGCTCCTGCCAGCAGCGGACGCTGGCCGGGCCGATGACCGCCAGCTTCGGCAGGGGCGGCCCGGGCCCGGGCACAAACAGCCCGGCCGGCGTGAAGCACGGGTGCCATTTGCCCAGCCACTCAATGGCGTCCGGCAACGCCGACGTGAGCACGAGTATCCGCACGCCGTCGATCGCTTGCAGCTGCCAGAACGTGGACCACCACACGCGCTGCGCCGCCCGCCCAGCCAGCGTCCAGTCAATGGTGTCGCACTGTCCGGCCTCCGCCTGCAGCAGGTGTCCCCACGTAAAAGCGCCCTCGCCCCAGCCGTCGACGGTCCTGGGCAGCGGCCAGCTGGGGAAACGCGATTGGCCACCCTCTCCTTCTTCGGGCGCCGAGTCTCTGCGGGCGCACTGCAGCCGCGCCAACGCGCCGGCCGCCAGCGGCACCGTGCGGGGGTCGGCGCCGAGCCCGAGGGCCCGCACCAGTTGCAGCGCGCGCTCGGTGGCCTCCGCGGCCTGGTCCAGCCACAGCGTCAGCTTGTCGCCATGGCGGCTCAGGCGCGAGCCCGCGACGCGCGCGCGCAGCCACAGGAGCGCCAGGCCAGCGTCGTGACTGTCGGCCGTCACGGCACAGCGCTGCGCCGTGGGCCGGGCCAGGCGCTGGTACAACCAGCGGCGGCAGGCGCCCTTGTCGGCGACGCACGCGGCTACCTGTTTGGCCGAGACCGCCGGCACCGGCCGACCGGAAATGCCGGCCTTGTGTTCGAGGGAGCCCGCCAGGTCAAAGACTTTAGCAATAATCGGCAGTAGCGAGATAGGTCTGTAATTCTCAGGCAGCGTTCTATCTTTAGCTTTATATATTTCAATAACTTTCGTTATTTTTAGTGCATCAGGGTATTGGTTATGTTCTATAGCTTTATTAAAGAGCGTTGTTAATATCGGGACAATGTACTACTACTACTACTACTACTACTACTACTACTACTACTACTACTACTACTACCACTGCTACTGCTACTACTACTACTACTACCACTACTACTGCTACTACTACCACCACTTCGACTTTTACTACTACGACTACTACTACTACTACTACTACTACTACTACTACTACTACTACTGCGTAGAAACCCGCTGCTTGCTTTTCTTCCTTTGTTTCCCAGACGATTCCTCTTCTTCTGCTGCTTCTTCGTCTGCTTCTTCTTCCTCGCCTTCTGCTGCTTGTTCATCTTTTTCCTCGTCCTCTTCTTCCTCTTTCTCTTGTTCCCCATCTTCAGCACCTTCTTCTGCTTCTTCTCCCAACCTCTTGAAGCTCTTCCGCTTCTGTCTTGTTTTGTCTTTTCCTTTGTTTTGTTTTTTCCTTTTGGCTTTTTGCTTTTTTTCTTTCCCTTTTTGGGTTTGGGTTTTGGGTCTTCTACCGCAGTCGTCTCATCATCCTTTGCTTCCGTCTCCACATTCTACTACCACTACTACTACTACTACTACTACTACTACTACTACTACTACTACTACTACTAGTACTACTAGTACTACTAGTACTACTACTACTACTACTACTACTACTACCACTACTACCACTACTACTACTGCTACTACTGCTACTGCTGCTGCTGCTGCTACTACTACTACTACTACTACTACTACTACTACTACTACTACTACTACCTACTTCGATTCTAGGTGAGACTGAGGGACAGGGCCTTGAAGGCGAACCTGGGGAAACTCAGTCCGATTTCTTAGAACAGAGTTTGGAAGAATTTTTGGAGGCTAAAAAGCTATCTGGTACTGATTCATTATCTAATTATAACTCTCCTACCCTAGCGTTTGTACTTTTCTCAAGTATGCATGATTTGTGGGAGTGAAAATGCCACCGTGTAGTAGAGGCAGGTTTGCTACTGGAACAAAACCAATTTATATATAATTTATATCTAGTTTGCTTCGATGTAGGTGATGTCTTATTCGTTTCTTGATATTGTCCTTTGATGTTCTTTTATTTAACCTTCAAACGTTCATTCAGCATCGTGACAACTCGAGTTTGTTTTGCGCTTGCCTGCGTTTGCGTTTTTCTTGTACTTGTCGCTTTGTCACGTTGATTCAAAGCTGTATCATGTTGTCTTGTAGAATATGCGGGGGCATTTAGAGACCAGAATATCAGATCACCTGCGGATTTCCTTGAGATGGGTGTAGAAGACGTAGACGTGGTGGCAAATGAAGTAAAGATGAAGGTTTCTCCTAACAGCTGCAAGACACAGACACGCAGAGATAAGCAAGAGCGATGAAGGAAGATGGCGAGAGACATGAGAGGAGAAAAAGGCAGGGCAAGGGAAGATGACTGAATGAATACAAACATGCATATTTTAGTACGTGCATACTACATTTATACGTGTGCATGAACGCACGATATGCATACCTACCTACCTACCTACTTACACACATACATACATACATACACATACATACATACATACATACGTGCATACATAAGTACATACATACTACAAGGTACCTACGCAGTACTCCGGCTCCAGTGTCCACGAGCGGCGCTTGGTCTTCGGGTCCTCCCAGGTCACCTTGATGGCGCGCCCATCGCTCTCCTTCCATCCACACCGCTTCTTTTCCTCGTCCGTGGGCCGCTGGAGCTCGCAGAAGCGGCAGAGCTTGCCAGTAAAGACGTGCAGGCGGCGCCGCTTGCTAGGCCTCTCCTCCTCCGGGGCAGGCGCGGGGGGCGGGGGCGCGGTCGGCAGCGGTAGCGGCGCCGTAGGCAGCGGCGGGCCGATCGTCAGGATGTCGACGTCCTCCTCCTCGTCGTCCTCTTCGCTCCCGCTGTCCTCTCCCGTGGGAGCTGGCACGGGCCGTGGCAGAGCGCGAGCAGCGTCGCCGGGACGGTCGACTGGGCCCATGGGCATGCCTGCTGAGCAGGCTATACCTATGGACGCAGCGCCCTGTTGGCAAGCGAGCTCGTTCTCTGCCACCGGCGCTGGCCTTGGCCCGCTGTCGCCCAAGCTATCTTGCTTGCCGCTCGCTCGGTCGGCCACGCCACAGGAACGCCTACCTACCTACCTACTTACATGAATACATACATCCATACATACACATACATACATACATACATACATGCATGCATACATACGTACGTACGTACATACATATAAATGTATATGCGTACAATGTATACATGCATACATACATACATTCAACACACACACACACACATACACACACACACACACACTTACACTTGTCACACACACACATATATAAATATATATATATGTATGTATATATCGAAAAACAAGCCACATAAAAAAATCCCAAACAGCTCTTGCTCAAACACACTGAAGGAAATGATTTTCTGTATGTATTAAAAGGTCATGGATAAGATCAAGCTGCGAAATCTCATCAAGAGCATGCGGGAGGGCGAGGTCGAGGTCGAGCATCCAAAGTCATCCGTTGCGCCCTTGCCGCTATCTGATGAGGAAATGCAAAAGCTTTCGTATTTGGGTTCTGGGCATCGTAAACTTTTGGCGGACGCAATTCAACGTTGTGAGGTTTTTTTTTTTTTTTTTTTTTTTTTTTTTTTTTTCCCTACGTACTGCTGAACGTCTTCCTGTTTTTCTTTCTTTTTTAAACCAGAAAAAACTCTTATCGATGAGACACGTGTGGAGGTTTAAGAGTAATCGAACGGGTACGTTAATTTCTTGCTTCCATTTTCTTTTTGTTCTTTTTTCTTTGTTCTGAGTTTTTTGTATTTTGCGAGTACTTTGCTTGTTTTAGTCTGGTTGTTTTCTTTCGAGTGTTCTTTTTGCTCGTTTTCATGCTCTTGATCCTCTTTTTGCTTTCTTTAGCAGTAAATATTGTTCTTATATCTCTCTCTCTCTGTCATTTCAACTTAAACGTGTTAATTATTAATCTTATTCAAATTCAAATAATTCTTTTTCTTTTGTTTATCATGTTTTCTTGTTATATACTTTCTTCTGTTTCCCTTATAATTCTTTTGTACTTCCTTCTTCCTCGCCACCTCCGCCAATAAAATGTTACATTTCAAAAAATGGTTATTTCGATTGTGTTTGTGTTATTCCCCCCCCCCCCCTTCCCCCCCCCCCCCCCCCGGTCGCTGTAACAGTTTCGTGTTTCTTGGCTCGTTCTTTTTTTCGTTTCTTAGTTCGTTCTTTTTTTGGGTTATATTTCTCTCTGTGAAACGGGGCTTCTCTTCCGTGTTCTTTTCTTTCTCCTTCCCCCCCCCCCCCCCCCTCTTTCCCTCTCTCTCTTCCTCCCTCCCTCCCTTCCTCTCTCTCTCTCTCTCTCTCTATCTCTCCTCTTCCAAACACAGTTTCACTTACAAAGATCCTCGGTTGCTCAGTCAATCCGTCATCCCCGATCTCTCTATGTGCGTATGAAAACAACCGTGGTTTCATCAACATCATCAACCACTCAGAAGACTAAGTGCTGCTTTACTGTCACGTCACTTTCCGTGTACTTGGCGAGAAAGCTCAAGCGTATATCCGCCAGAAAGTTCAGGCAGTTTTAGCTGAGCTGGACCGTGTGTCTGAGGAGATTGCTGGCAAGCTAGAGAAATGGACGGGCTCTGTGGAGAATCTGCAGAACAAAACTGCAAAGGCGGAGAAGGACTGCAATCAGTGTTGGCGCAGCGTACGACTTCTCGCAGCTCGATCAGCGAAAAAAAAAACCTCCATGCTTGGGCGGACGAAGTATTTTCCTGCAAGATCCCTTTCATTCTGCAGCATAACCAGTTTGAGCTAGAAAAAGTTGTCGCATCTTTTGATCTCAAATTGAAAATCGAAGAGGTTGTGACAAAAGAACTGAATACAATCGAGGCGTCGAAAGAAGTAAGCAACGCCAAGGCGCGGACTCCCCCCAAAGTACTACAGCTGTGACTTCTGAGGAAGAGGAAAAACCTGAGGTAGAGGAAGAACCTGAGGTAGAGGAAGAACCTGAGGAAGAGGAAGTACCTGAGGAAGAGGAATTTTGATAAATATTAATATGGTTAGAAAGATTTTTTATAGAAATCGCTGTGCAAATGCCTGTTGAGTAAAGACTGTTTGATAGGCCCTCAAAAGGTTTGTTCCGGAAATATTGTATTGAATTTCATATCAACAAATAGATTTCATATTAGTGCCCAGAATTCAAATCAGTTCCATTTAACTGCTATGTCCGTCCGCAAAATTTGCATACTTGATATGGCTCCCTTAATCGTGCTGTCCACATAATGATTTCAGAGAGAGCGAGAGAGAGAGAGAGAGAGAGAGAGAGAGAGAGAGAGAGAGAGAGAGAGAGAACGAGAGCGTGAGTGAGAGAAAGAACAAGAGGTGAATTGAACATGGCTACTAGGTACGAGTTGCAGTATCTGCAAGATGCTAAAAATAACGCGTCCGGTATCGAGGTGAAGGGCACCGTGCAAATGGAAGGGAAAGCCGCGCAAACTGAGACTGAGCTGCGTTACCCAATCGCCGCCACGCGATGGATGCCGCTGATGATTACGGTCCGGTACATGGACGAGATGGGCTGGAGCGGGTCAGTTGAAATGGCGTAGATGCATTTGATATATGTGATTGTTGCGTAGAAATGTATGAAGGTTGTACGTATGTACGCATGTGCGCATGTAGATGTACACCTTACATTATATTACATATATATATATATATATATATATATATATATATGTATATGTATATATGTGTGTGTGTGCTTTGATAGATGATTTGTATACTATACATACATACAAATACATATATATATATATATAATACATACATACATACATACATACACGCATACATACATACATACTATATACATGTATACATATATATATATATATATATATATATATATATATATATATATATTTATATTATATTATTTATATATATATATGTATATATATATGATTATATATATAATATTATATATATATAATATTATATATATATATATTTATTATATATATATATATATAATATTATATATACATATATATATATGTGTGTGTGTGTGTGTGTTTAAGTGAGGGTGTGCGCATAATTGTGTGCGTTTGTGTTTATTTTTATGTTATTTTGAAAGGGTTATTTGGTCATATAACGTAATAAATGTGTGCCTGTGTTTTACATACATATTTTGCAGTAAGTTTTCTTTTTTCTTCCTTATTTTGTCATTTCTTTTGTTTGTTATGCTTACATCGCCCCATATCAAAATAATGCCTGGATTATGTTGAACCTTGTGCATTATACATTTTTATAAACAGGATAAAGCAACATGCTATTATTTAGCGTAAATTGGCAGCGTCGAAAAAAGCAAGAGGGGCCTCATGGTTCTTGCATGCGATGTCATGCATGTGACAGGTACAGTACACCCGTCGAGTTTATGGGTTTTCCAATGCGAAGGTACTGTTCTATCAAGTCATACTTTCTGCCAGTTTTGGCCACTCAGTTAACAAAACAAAACAAGTTTTGTTTTGTGTTTTTGTTTTGCCTTTGCGCAAAGCAATCTTTCCAGGAAATTACTTATTCGGTTGGTTTTGTTAATTGATCTGGACTTATTGAAAACTATTGAAAAGAGTTTGATTTTGCAACCAATGATCATTTTTATCTGCTGCTTGTCCAATCTCACTCAAGGATGATAAGTAGTGAAAAATGTAAGCTTTCTATGTAGAATACATGTTCAAGCGAAATTTCCCTGTTGTGATTGCAATACGGCTGATATAAAAACTCAAGTACAAAAGAGTTGAAATTACTCAAACTTTCTCAAACGTCAGATGCCGTAACATAATGCTGCCACAAAAGAAGTCCACATCCTCAATAATCCAACGGGATGTATTTTTGTATTGATTGATAGGCTTGGTAGTTATACTGGCAGCAGCAATCAGGACTGGAAGCTTGTCTTTTGCCATAGTCCTTCTTTCTCTGGCTTCATACAGACATACAGACATACATACATCTACATAGGAAACATGGAAAAGGGGCCCACGGGCTCCACAAACGGTATATTATGTATGTATGTATGTATTTATGTATGCATGCATGTATGTATGTATATATGTATGTATGTATGTGTATGTACGTATGCATGTATGTATCTATGTATCTATGTATCTATGCAGCTATACATCTTTGTAACTATGTATCTAAGTATCTATGTATCTATGTATGTATGTATGTAGGTACGAACGGGCACCAAAATAAAAATACAGAAAAAAATATGTATGTATGTATGTATCTATGTATGTATGTAGAATTTTGCGAAATCATGATGTCAAGTTATCCTTAAATCCATTGACAATTACAACTATTCTGTCTTGTCTGCAATTTTATAATGCATTTTTAGACGTATTAATACCATTCTTTCTTTTTGAGATTCGGGGTGTTGATACCGTAGCACTACTCGGTATTCATTCACTGCATATTACTGTCACACAGTCTGCCGAGACTATGTCAGGCATTTCCTCTTCTACTTAGCCGCTGCTTCTTCTTTGGACCAAATACACTAGTATGTCATAGCTTCCCCTGCTCATAACCACGATTCATCCCTCTCTCTGTCGCCGCCCTTCTGTGCCTTCTATGATTTCAGACAGCAACTCAGCTAGGCGACCCTCCGTAATTGTTTCTTGAGAAGAGGCGGGGGGGGGGGGGGGGGTTAATGAGTATTCGTAAACCAATAAGGACTGTTGTCATGCCTCATTTGCGTCCACGTGTTGGCTCCGAACAACTACCGTGTCACAAGTAACTTGCAATCAGTACGGCGCTTAACCCCCAACTGAGTGGGAACCGAATCAGAAGACCGAAACCTTCAAAAGGGGAAAGACATGTGGTCGAGCGTGACTGGCCGAACACGTCTGGGCAGCCTTCTGTATGAAATGGTAGTTTCAAGACAGTCGGTGGAGTATGTTCTCCAGAGATTTTGATTTAGTGTTTCGTTGGATTCATGTTGTCAGAACGTTCGCATATTCTTTGGATACTTGTTTGTCTTTCGCAAGGGGTCATGATGCACGTTGGGTTTGTCTGGTCATACTACGGTAGGCCTTCGTTGATTACTTTCAGAATACTGAGGCGTTAGTTGGTTTTGCATATAGGTTGCCGGAATCTCGTTGATTTCGCTGGGGGTCGTCGACTATATGCAGGTTTCCGCCTGTTGTCTTTTGTTGTTGCTATGCTTCACGTTGTCGGGGCGCGCTTGGTGGTCATTCTGGTCCTCCGGTGAGCGAGGGGGTTCTGGTTGGTGCGACCAATCTAAGCACGTAAGTTGGCTGGTTGGTGGTGGGTTGGCAGGGGTGCACTAGGCGCTGAGCTGCTCCATTGGGCTTGGAGTTGTACTGGACTGGGTGGGCATGGTTGGGGTGAGTGTTTGTTGGCTTGGGGCTCCAGGTTGTGCATTCGAGTGGGAAGTCTGTTTCGGACATGCGTGCATCAGCTTCCAGACAGTTAAGATGTGATCATGGCAGAGTTCTGTAAGGTCTCGATACACTGCGGTCGCATGTGCTTTTGAAAAGTGGTCTTGAATTGCTTTGTATCCCGCTGCGGGAATGTAACCTCGTGCTCCTATGGCTATCATTAGCAGGTTGGGCACACATACGCTGGTTGATCCCAGGCGGAGGTCTTGTATTTTTTGCTGGTAGGTGTGGTATAGGTGCTCGTATATGGCTCGAGGGTTGTACGCGGGGGCAGCGTTGGCTGTCCACGGTTGTAGGGGCCATTCTATAGGTGGGTCGTCCCCCCGATGGGAGGTGGGGTCTTTTGGGTTGTACGGGGGGGTCAATCCGCTTACCGTCTTTGTTCCAACGCCGCCGGATACACTCTTCTGATGCATTTACGTACTTAGATTGGTCTATTCTAACTAGCCATTCGTCTGTTCGGGTTGTGGCTTCGACTAGATAGATATTTGGGGATGTAACATGGGGTGTTAAGAGGAGATCTGGTTTCCAGGGTAGGCGTTCCGTTCGCAGTTCGCTGGTGAGGGCCGCTGCTGGGTGTGTGCGGGTTTGCCTGCATATATCGGCCTGTTCCCCAAGGGGCGTCCATGCGAGGTCGATGTCGATTCTGGTTGATATTGGGGCATGTTTGCCTTCTTCGGCAATGACCACCATGTGATTGGGCTGCTGGGCTTCGTCGAGGTCGGGGGCCCGTCCAAGGTGTTGCTTTAAGGCTTGTCTGGAGGCCGCGTGTCGGTGGTTAATGGCTTGTAAGTACTCCGGGGGGTGGAGTTTGCTCATAGAGGTCATGTAGTGGTCAATGGTGCCAATTTTGTCGCAACAGAATTGGGACTTAGCATCGTCTTTGTTTCGTGTTCGGACGCTTCGCATGGCAGGGGTCTCTACGGCGGATAATTGGGTTAGTAGGATGATTCCTATTTCCCAGTCGGCTCTGGTGGTTTGCGTGCTGAGGTATTGGTGGGAGATGCGTTGTGTCTTTCCCCTCATCTCCGACGCTGAGCCCCATTTAACGGCAAATCGTGGAGCTGGGGTGAGTTTACTTAAGTTAGTGGATAGTCGATGCCGGAGACACCAGTTACAGTAGTTCAGGTCCCTGATGGCGGCTTTTGCCTTTAGGATGGCTTGCAGGCTGTTGTCCGCTACTAGTAGTGTGATTTTCCCGTGAATCGGTGTTGAACTGTGATCACGTATGGGGAGTGGAGCGCAGCATTCCTTGGTATGATGTCTTGGGGAGGGAGTTCCCGTCTGAGTTTGATGCCAATCTCCAGGGCACGGAGTGAACAAATCCACTCAATCCCTAAGTGGCCGGAGAATCTGGACTTGGCTAATCATGGGAATGCCAGTCGAGGAAAGGTTGGTTTCGAAAGGGGGGTGGTCTGGGCTGGTCGGCTTTGATATCTTCCCACGGGGAATGAAGAGGTTGGTTCACCTGGACTGACTGTAGGTAATAAGCATCTCCAATGGGTGGATCTTCTCGATAACTGTCATCGTCTGGGCGCCACCCATAGGTAGGTGGTAGTCTAGCTTGATGCAGGTAGGCGGGAGGGAGCCCGAGGTCGGCAAGCTGTTGAAGGATCTGTTGGCTCTGGGGTCAGGAGTGGGGTGGCGTTTTTGTTCCCGGTTGGGGGCTATGGCGTCCGGGGGTGCTTGGGGTTGCGTGGGTGAGGGGGGGTCTGGGGTCGCTCCCCTCTGGATTCCAGTCTGCGTGTGGGAGGAAGTCGTCTTGGAGAAGGCGTAAATGAGAGTGTACTGCTATCTGTGTTGATTTGTCGTGTGGGGATAATGCCCATAAGAATACCGTTGCCATGCGTAAGTTAGCTCTATCCTTCAATCGGGGGAGTCCGAAGCCGCCACATTTTCCTCGCGGCGCATAGAGGTACGCCACCGGGACATCGGTCGCCCGTAGTTTGAGTGTGCGTCGGACGCAGTCTCGGAGGAATAGGTCTAAGGTGTCGGCATCGGATTCTTTCAGTGGTGTCCAGCCCAGGGGGAAATCTAGAGTTCCTGGTACTAGGTCCCGAAGTGCTTCTCGTCGTCGTGCGTCGGAGATGTTGAGGTTCAGGGCTACCTGGGTGGCCAGTAGAAGGGTGTTCATGGCTTTATTGATTTGTAGTTTATGGTCGTCGAGTCCAGATGTGTACAGACCGAGTGATCGGAATTTCTCATATTTGGTTAGGCTGGGGATGGCGGTGCCATCCAGCCCCTTAAACCCCATGTCAAAATCTTGGGTGTGGCCATTTGGGTAGACGATGATACCCAAGGTGAAGCTTTTGATGGTAGACGCGGCGAACCCGGAGGCATCGAGTTGGAGTAGAGTTCTGTGGAATCCCGCTTGGGCTCGTTGTATGTATCGTGTTTTGGGGCCTGTGCCTCCGTACGCATGCCATTCGTCATCAGCGAAGATGTGCTTCGGGGGAATGGTCACGTCCTTCTGGGTCAAGGACCTTAGGTGCGCCCCTGCATTCCAGGCTATGGGTTAAACTGCCTGTTGCGGCCATAGAACTGGTATCCGCTTTGGGATTCGGTTGGGAGCGCGGTGGATGTTTGGCGCTGACGGTATTCGTAGACAATGCCAAACAGGGTGTGGCTTATCGGGCTTCCCTGGGCAGTTCCCCGCTCTCGAAAGACCGTTGTGGACTCTTGGATGGTGGTTCCCTTTTTCCCCGAGTGGATTAGTGCCCCTTGGTAAAGATGTGTAATAAACCGGTAGAGTTCAGTGAATGCGTCTGGGGGGGCTACCGTGGTCGCAAGTGCTTTTTGGAGGATTGGGAGTTCTACGGAGTCGAAGGCCTTTTCTACGTCGACCGCTGTAAGGATGAGTGTGTGGCATCGGTTGGTCACTCGTGCCGCGTTCCGGACATCATAGAGGATAAGGCGTAGGGTGAGGTTGGATTCGTCCGCGCCGGAGATACGTGGGCAGTTTGCTTTGGCAGTTTTGCTCATGGTTCCTACTTCCAACATCAGGGTTCGAAGTCGAAGATCTACCATTTTGACATATAGGTTCATGATGGCTTGGGACACCATGATCGGACGCCATTCGCCGAGGTTAGCTCGCGTGCCTGTTCCTTTCCACAACTGGACTAGTTGGGTGGGTTTCCATTCCTGTGGGATGACCCCTTCTCGCCAGCATTTGTTAATGTACATTAAGATGTACGATTGTCCTTCTTGGGAGAGCAGGCGCAGTGCCGCAGGGGAAACCTGACCCAAGCCGGACGACGGGCCCTTTTTGGCAGTGAGGGCTGTTCTGAGTTCATCTACAGTGAAGTCTCGTCGTGGTGTTTGTATGGGTAAGAGATTAATTGGGGAGGTAACTTGGTGAAGTGTTTGGTGTACCCACATGGGAGGAGTAATCGGTATCGTGATATTATTGGAGGGGTCGCTGTTCGCGTTGGGGGGTGGGCTTGCCTCCAGTCATCCAGGAGTTGGTGTACGGGGAGGAGGGCAGCTTCTTTGGCGAGGCGGTCGCAGACTTCGTTGAGGAAATGGCGCCATTCGAAGCTGTTTTCGACATGTGATTGAACCCAATGTAGCTGTAGGTGTCCATAAGTGAGTTTATATCTGGCGATAGCCTCCCATAGGTATGGGCGTTGCGGGAATAACTGTTGGTATTCGCCTTCTAGTTGGCAGTCAGCGAGGCCTTTGTAGTCGGTAAATCCGTGAGTTTGCTGTGGGTGTCATTGGCGTGTGCAGATGTAGTGGAGGGCTATAGCAGCTGCCCCGACTTCTTGGTGCGTACTGGTGGTGGGGTATCCATGGGAGCCGAAGATCGCAATGAGATGTTCACGGAACATGAGGATGGCTCCGAACCCTCCCGCGTGTCCCAACTTCGGAAAGCTGGAGCCATCAATATGGAAGATGGCTGTGGTCTCTGGGTCAGCGGCATCAGTTAGATTTTTCTGGGGATTTGTGGTGTCGATGTCCGTCTGTGATTTTGGGGCGGAGGGAGTCTAGGCGGAATTTTTGCTGCAAGGTTAGGGGGAGGTGGTGTAAGAGGAGTGCCACGGCTCCGGTGTCTAGGGGTTGAATGACTCCATTGGGATCCGTTGGATGGGTCTGCCAATGTTGGATACATGGATGGGGGGTGGGGTTAGAGTCATCGCCGCCTAATTCGTGGAGGAGATGGACAATGCACGAGGGGTCAGACGCGGTGTAGAGATTCTCGAGTGTGGCGGGAGGCCGCGGGCGAGGATTATCGGGTGTGCCGTGGACTGCCCAGTGTAGTCGGGTGTAGTAATCGTTGGTGCGCTGGTAGTCGGAACGTCCCGATTCTGTGACCCACTGGGAGCTTCGAGGTGTACTGCATGAGGTTGTCAGCCCAAGGTCGGGGTTGTTGGCGCCGCTCCTGGGTCCACTCGGTGAATAGTCGTTGTCCCCAGTCGCTTTGGAGTTGATCCTCACTGAATTCTGGTAAATGTGCAGGCATAGGCATATCGGAGTGACCCTCTTGGAGAGTGGGAGATAGGGGGGGTTCGTATGCGGAGCGATCTCCTAAGAAGATATCCGGGCGGTTATGTTGTTGCGTGGCCGGGGGGTGAATGTAAGTGTAATCATCCCCTAGGGCGGCGATTGCCAAAGCCTGGGCGGCATCAGTGGTGGGGATCCTTGCGCGGAACAGTTTGGTGTAATACTCGGTGATGACTGCTTGGGTGGGCCTCTGTGCTGGTTTTCGTTGTCGTGCTCTGCTGTATACCGCTGTGCGATTGGTGGCCCATAGATGGTTGAGGGTTTTATTGGGGGGCATAGCTCCCAGGGTGGCGTCGGTCGCTTCTTTCAACGCATATTTATTAAGGCGGTCGCGTGCCCAACCGATGGTGTTGAGGGCGAGGGCACAGAAGTCGGTGAATTTTTCGGGGGGTGGTTGTAACATAGTTGGGTCGGTGTGGTAGCGCCATAGTGTGTCCACGGCCCTTGTCCCAGAAGTGTTGCCCAGAATATGCACGATGCGCCGCCATCGACGCCCGGTCTTCGCGACGTCTGGTGGCTGTTGGCCTGTCGACAGTAGCTTGTGAAGTTCGGTTAAGGTTTGCTGGTTGGTTAACCGAGAGGAGCTGGTGTGGGGTTTCCTGTGATTTCGGTCTGTCGTCGGTGCTGTTGCTGGAGTAGTCGGGGTGTCGGAGGATGTGATGCCTGGTGTGCTACAGCATTCGCCAGGAGTTCTTGGGGCCCTTGTAATGTTGATATGCTGGTTTGGACGCTTTCGTCGAAGAGTGATCGTTGTTGGGCTGACCATTTTTGTGGTTTGTCATGTTGATAAGTCTGGGCTGATGCTTCTAGTAGGGGGGCCGAAACTGGGGGGGGCGCCGTGGATGCTGGCCTGCTGCGGCGTCGTTTGCGCCATCGTCGTCGCAGAGAGGAGTTAGATTCTATTAAAGGGGGTGGGGATGGGGGATCCTCGGGGATACCTGGTCGGTATTTTTCCTCCATGCGTACATGAATATTGTGGAGGCGTTGTGTGACCCACTTTGCCAGGGTGGTGTCGCCTTGTCTGCATAGGGGGTTTGGGCCGAGTTTCGCTATTGTCCTGTTCAAGCTGTTGGAAGATAGCTTCGGGGGAAGTGGATGGCTTGACAGCGGTAGGTGGGAATTTCTTGCGTTCCTCCCCGTAGGCTGCCTCCTCCAGGTGTTGAATGTTTCCAGGGACGTCTACCCATTTGACTGGTGTGACGGTGAGGTCCGGAGACTCTGGGTACCGGGCGTGCAGCCCTTCGGGTTTGTTTGTAGTAAACAACTCTAGGAGACCGTCTCGAGCTCCAACGTCGAGGTAGAAGAAAGTTCGACGGGGGAAGGAGTCTCGCGTCGTCATGAGGGACTTGATAGTGTTATGGCGAATGATGGGCAGCAGGACTCGCTGTGGCATTTGCTCGGGTGGGTCACGGGAGTAGCTTCGATATGGGTGGTACCGTGGGTCATGCAGGAGGAGGATGTTGCTCTCCACGGTGATACAGTTGGCGATAATCGTGTGGACTTGTCTTTTCTGGATGGTAGCGATCACACCTTGGCGCTTCAGGGTGTACCAGCAGGGGATAAGGCATAGTCGTCCTTGGAATAGAAGGTCGGTGGGAGTTTGTTCGGTTGGGGCAGGGGTTGGGATAACCGATAACCAGCTTGGTACCCATGGTAGGGGTGAGGATTAACATTTCCAGCACCCAGCGGGAGGGGGAAATGGCGGGTTGGTCGGGGCTGCTTGGGCTTTTGGGGTTTGCAGGTATATGGATCGCGATGGGGAGGGACGGGTTTGGGACGACTTGGGTTCCCTTTGGAGTGTGCTGTATGTTGGCTGCGATGCACGCCAGTCCCAGGGTGCGATTGGTCCCCGTTAGTGCTGGGTGGATTTGTTGTGCGGTGCGCGGTTGTTGTATCCACGAGGGTGGTACGGCTGGAAGGGCTGGGACTAGGGCTTTGTAACGGCGGAAAACCTTGGACGAGGGGGGATGTGTCCCTCGGGTTCGCTGGCGTGCTGGGGCGCAGCAGGAGCTTTCCTCTGTATGTTGGTCTCTGCTCGTAATGCTTGGCTGAGGAGAGAGAAACCTAAGCCGTGGAAACATACGAAGACTTACACAGGTTGTACGATAGGCTCCTGCGTTACTTGTGCGCTTGGGCGTAGATTACTGTTGCTGTGCAGTCTGTTTGAGCTGCCGATAGTTCTTCTGAAATCGGCAGCGCAAACAGATGCGACCTAGTTGATCTTTTCAGTAAGGTTTCCCCCCTCTCAGATACTTTTAATTATGTGCACACAAAAAAAAGGTCGGAGTAGGGTCTACTCTGACATTTCAAAATTCTGTGCTCTGTAGTCAACCCAACACAAACCAAATTCCATAACGTATTCCTATCAATTTTTATGTTTGTGATATACGAAGTATCACACAACTGCCTTTGGGAAGCTAAAAACGAACCTTTTTGTAATTTTTCCCTCCCTCCCCCCCCCCCTAAAAAAAAGCAAATCCCATTCACGAAATAATTTTTCCGACCTGTTTCCGACGCGTTGTATTCCCGATCAAGGAGTTGCTCTTGTCGCTTTGGTATCAGGGTAGATGCTCAATCGCCAGGTTAGGTGCAGTGCCGGGCCGAGAGGGGTGGAAGAAGCACCAGCAGTAGGGCTGCTAGGTGGGGTCTCTGCTAGTCTGGTTTGCCTAAGGGGTGGCATGTGGGTGAGTGATTGTATAGTCGCCGTAGCTGGGTAGCCTCTTGGTAGTAAAGGACAGGATGAGGCAGTGAGTGGGTGCTTTCTGTGGTCGGGGTCAGGAACCGGGGTTGTTGGTGGGCTCTTGGATAAGACCATGGCATTCGGTCTGGGTTCCCGTTCCTGATAACTAGTCCAGGGTCAGGTGGACATCTTATCATGCCGGTGACTAGGCTGGACTAGTGTTGGTCCCATCCAGACCCAGTGGTACCCTGGCGGCACTATTGGGCCTGTTAGGGGCCGATCATTGTAGTCCGTTAGGTATCAACTTAAGGGTTAATGCGTACTGTAACTTTCTGTCTGTACAGGGGGTCGTGGAGCTCCTGATCCGCTATCTCGTTGGCTATTGTAGTCTATATATATCTCTGAGTCTTGTTCAAGCAAAAGAGGGGTGTTTTGGGACATTGGGACCCAGGGTGTAAGAAGGGAAAGAACGAGAGTTGCGGCAAACGAGAGGGATATAGGACGCAGTGCAGTAAGGTAAAGTGCAGAGCATTCTTGGCTATCAGTCCGACACCGTGGCTTGGCATGGGAAATACGTCCCGCAAGGGGACGCAAGTGACCCTTCCCTCTCCACGCAGAGCTTGAACAAAGGACGATAAATCGACGAGTCAGACATCAACCGCGCAGTGCGTGCAGAGCAAAAGCGAAGATGCAAGCAAAAAGATAAAGAGAGAGAGAGAGAGAGAGAGAGAGAGATAGAGAGAGAGAGAGAGAGAGAGAGCAAGCACAGCCAAACGATACCCCTCCCATACCCGGGTATGATACCCGGTATGATACCCCTGATGTATGATACGCCCATACCCCCCCCCCCTCCCCTCCCATATCCCTGGGTTATGATACCCTTCCCCCGTATCCCTGGGTTATGATACCCTCCCCCGCCCCCCCCCCCCCCCCCCCATACCCCCCCCCCGATATGTGGAACAGGGGTATGGGACAGGAGTATCATACCCCGGGGTATGGGACAGGGGTATATGACTAGGGGTATCGGTTTATGATACCCCAGGGGTATCATACCCGGGTATGGGAGGGTGTGAAGACAAAGGAACATAGAGAGATAGAAAGAGACAGAAAGGAGAGAGAGAGAAAGAGAGAGAGAGAGAGAGAGAGTAAGAGAAAGAGAGCAAGAGAGAGAAAGAGGGAAATAATCGTCGCCGAGGGACAAGCATGACAACACATTGGAGGCAGAGCAAGCCATCGGTTAGCAACCCAATCACGACCCCAGCCCCACCCAGCGATGGCAAACCCAGCCACAGGCAGACGCAAGACACAAACGGGTCGGTATTACCCCAAATTGAAGGCTGCATGCCCCCCTTTGGGGATGTCCCCCCCCCACGAATAAGCAAACAGACCAAGGCAGTAAAGTTGGTTAGCTTGTGAAGCACGGTGTTGAAAGGTACATCAAGAGTAGGTTCACAAACAAACAGGGGGCTACATAGGGTTGTTCGAGAGAGATCCAAGACGCATGGATGGCTTTGCTCCCTTCGCATGTGTGGGCTTGCGTTAGGGTCCAAAAGAGAGGGATGGTTGCCGTGTAAAACCGTAACCAGACAAAAAGGCAAAGAGAAAAACCGGGGGACCAGACGGGTTGGTAAGGGAAAAGGGGCATCCCGATGATTGGCGAGTTGTCGTGTCGTTAGGTCTAAGATGGGGAGTAACCAACCATTTGGTAGGAAGGGGCAAGTTGAGATTGTGAAGGGGTGTCGGAAGCTGAAAGGAAGGGGAGGGCTGGTCCCAAAAAGTGGCGAAAAGAAGAGAGGCCAGGGCCGGCGTGATCATGGGAGAGAGAGTAGGGGCTGACGGGGTATTGCGGCGGAAAGCGAGAACGAGAGAGCAAATATAGGGAGAGCATATAAAACCTTGTTGTTAGCATTACCATTATTCTTATTATTATTATTGTTATTACTATTATTATTATTATTATTATTATTATTATTATTATTATTATTATTATTATTATTATTGTTGTTGTTAGACTGTTGTTAATAGTATTTAGTTATTGTTATTCTTATCATTATCATTATTATTATTATTATTATTATTATTATTATTATTATTATTATTATTATTATTATTATTATTATTATTATTATTATTATTATTATTATTATTATTATTATTATTATTATTATTATTATTATTATTATTATTATTATTATCATTATTATTATTATCATTATTATGGACACCGTGATAGCCCAGTGGTCAAGTTCTACCATCTGGGCCCTGTCGCCAGTTCGATTCCCGTCGGTGCCACCGGTATTTTCATTGAACATACCGGTCTATTTCTGGACCAGTATTTTCATTGAACATACCGGCCCGTCTGGAAGTGTTGGAACTGCCCTTGCGGGGGTGTCATTAGAGCTTATCGTCAATTCTTCGTACTCCCCTCACGGGTGAGACGATGGAGGCGCATGTGCAGAAATGCATCAGCCATTGACAGAGAAGCACTATTATTATTATTATTATTATTATTATTATTATTATTATTATTATTATTATTCCGATGAAAAAACCTAGTCACACTTGCTAAACAGAGTTCCAGCCCAATGGCCTCAAGGCGTTAAACTGTGACGCCAACTCATAACCCTTTGGTGGTAGATGCTGGGGAGGAGGGTCGTTGCGCGCGTAAAAGATCTTAAACTCCGCATATGCTGGTTGATAGCCCAGGACCCAGCAGACACCAGATTGTTA
>WBZZ01001163.1:0-2500 GCA_019918135.1 Paulinella micropora | reverse complement strand
AAGCCTCCAATACCCTTGTTCGAGGTCCTCCACCCCCCCGTGTCAGTCTCTCGCCTGATGATCGGGGCCACCGATGGAGCTCCTGAGGGCAAGACTGCACTAAGCCGAGGTTATTCCGCAGTCCCAGCAACCTCTTGCAAGACGTCACCGAATGTGCAAGTGCATACACCAAGCGCGGTTGCTAGAGCTGCCTCAAAACCCCACCCATAACAATCTGGTGTCTGCTGGGTCCTGGGCTATCAACCAGCATATGCGGAGTTTAAGATCTTTTACGCGCGCAACGACCCTCCTCCCCAGCATCTACCACCAAAGGGTTATGAGTTGGCGTCACAGTTTAACGCCTTGAGGCCATTGGGCTGGAACTCTGTTTAGCAAGTGTGACTAGGTTTTTTCATCGGGATTTCCCTCAAATATGTCACAGTCAACACTCCAAGGCAGATTTACTATATCTGAGGCGTACTGATGCAGCTAATGGCATATCCTCAACGGACATAAGCCTCCAATACCCTTGTTCGAGGTCCTCCACCCCCCCGTGTCAGTCTCTCGCCTGATGATCGGGGCCACCGATGGAGCTCCTGAGGGCAAGACTGCACTAAGCCGAGGTTATTCCGCAGTCCCAGCAACCTCTTGCAAGACGTCACCGAATGTGCAAGTGCATACACCAAGCGCGGTTGCTAGAGCTGCCTCGAAACCCCACCCATAACAATCTGGTGTCTGCTGGGTCCTGGGCTATCAACCAGCATATGCGGAGTTTAAGATCTTTTACGCGCGCAACGACCCTCCTCCCCAGCATCTACCACCAAAGGGTTATGAGTTGGCGTCACAGTTTAACGCCTTGAGGCCATTGGGCTGGAACTCTGTTTAGCAAGTGTGACTAGGTTTTTTCATCGGGATTTCCCTCAAATATGTCACAGTCAACACTCCAAGGCAGATTTACTATATCTGAATAATAATAATAATAATAATAATAATAATAATAATAATAATAATAATAATAATAATAATAATAATAGACTTATTATTATTATCATTATCATTATCATCATCATCATCATCATCATTATTATTATTACTATTATTATTATTATTATTATTATTATTATTATTATTATTATTATTATTATTATTATTATTATTATTATTATTATTATTATTATTATTATTTGGAGGCACATGTCCGGGATCTGGATCTGATGCCATGTCCAGGATCTGGATCTGATGCCATAGTCTGAGGAAGCCTATTATCATTATTATTATTATTATTATTATTATTATTATTATTATTATTATTATTATTATTATTATTATACATTCTTCTTCATTCTTCTTCTTCCTCTTCTTCTTCTTCTTCTTCTTCTTCTTCTTCTTATTCTTCTTCTTCTTCTCCTTCTCCTCCTCCTCCTCCTCCTTCTTCTTCTTCTACTTCTTCTTCTTCTTCTTCTTATTATTATTATTATTGGACACCGCGATAGCCCAGTGGTCAAGTTCTACCATCTGGGCCCTGTCGCCAGTTCGATTCCCGTCGGTGCCACCAGTATTTTCATTGAACATACCGGTCCGTCTGGAAGTGTTGGAACTGCCCTTGCGGGGTGTCATTAGAGCCTATCGTCAATTCTTCGTACTCCCCTCACGGGTGAGACGATGGAGGCGCATGTGCAGAAATGCATCAGCCATTGACAGAGAAGCACTATTATTATTATTATTATTATTATTATTATTATTATTATTATTATTATTATTGTTATTATTGTTATTATTATTTAAATCTGCCTTGGAGTGTTGACTGTGACATATTTGAGGGAAATCCCGATGAAAAAACCTAGTCACACTTGCTAAACAGAGTTCCAGCCCAATGGCCTCAAGGCGTTAAACTGTGACGCCAACTCATAACCCTTTGGTGGTAGATGCTGGGGAGGAGGGTCGTTGCGCGCGTAAAAGATCTTAAACTCCGCATATGCTGGTTGATAGCCCAGGACCCAGCAGACACCAGATTGTTATGGGTGGGGTTTCGAGGCAGCTCTAGCAACCGCGCTTGGTGTATGCACTTGCACATTCGGTGACGTCTTGCAAGAGGTTGCTGGGACTGCGGAATAACCTCGGCTTAGTGCAGTCTTGCCCTCAGGAGCTCCATCGGTGGCCCCGATCATCAGGCGAGAGACTGACACGGGGGGGTGGAGGACCTCGAACAAGGGTATTGGAGGCTTATGTCCGTTGAGGATATGCCATAGCTGCATCAGTACGCCTCAGATATAAGTATTATTATTATTATTATTATTATTATTATTATTATTATTATTATTGTTGTTATTATGATGATGATGATGATGATTATTATTATTATTATTATTATTATTATTATTACTATCATTATCATTATCATTATCATTATCATTAATATTATTATTATTATTATTATTATTATTTTGGACACCGTGATAGCCCAGTGGTCAAGTTCTACCATCTGGGCCCTGTCGCCAGTTCGATTCCCGTCGGTGCCACC
>WBZZ01001162.1:0-20515 GCA_019918135.1 Paulinella micropora | reverse complement strand
TATGAAAAATGAATATGAAAAAATGAATATGAAAAAAAAAAAAAAAAAAAAAAAAAAAAAAAAAAAATGAATATGAAAAAATGAATATTGAAAAATGAATATGAAAAAAAAAAAAAAAAAAAAAAAAAAAAAAAAAAAAAAATAAAAAATGAATATGAAAAATAAATATGAAAAATGAATGTGAAAAATGAATGTGAAAAATGAATACGAAAAATAACTGTGAAAAATGAATGTGAAAAATGAATGTGAAAAACGAATATGAAAAACGAATATGAAAAACGAATATGAAAAATGAATATGAAAAATGAATATGAAAAATGAATATGAAAAATGAATTTGAAAAATGAATGTGAAAAATGAATATGAAAAATGAATATGAAAAATGAATATGAAAAATGAATGTGAAAAATGAATGTGAAAAATGAATGTGAAAAATGAATGTGAAAAATGAATGTGAAAAATGAATATGAAAAATAAATGTGAAAAATGAATGTGAAAAATAAATATGAAAAATGAATTTGAAAAATAAATATGAAAAATAAATATAAAAAATGAATATGAAAAATGAATATGAAAAATGAATATGAAAAATGAATATGAAAAATGAATATGAAAAATGAATGTGAAAAATGAATATGAAAATGAATATGAAAAATGAATATGAAAAATGAATGTGAAAAATGAATATGAAAAATGAATATGAAAAATGAATATGAAAAATGAATATGAAAAATGAATATGAAAAACGAATATGAAAAATAAATATGAAAAATGAATGTGAAAAATGAATATGAAAAATGAATATGAAAAATGAATATGAAAAATGAATACGAAAAATGAATACGAAAAATGAAAGTGAAAAATGAATATGAAAAATGAATATGAAAAATGAATATGAAAAATGAATATGAAAAATGATTGTGAAAAATGAATGTGAAAAATAAATATGAAAAATGAATTTGAAAAATAAATATGAAAAATAAATATTGAAAATGAATATGAAAAACTCCTCCCTCCTTCCTCCTCCCTCCTTCCTTCTACCTCTTTTCTTCCTTCTTCCTTCTTTCTTCCTTTCTTCCTTCCTTTCTTCCTTTCTTCCTTCCTTCCTTTCTTCCTTCCTTCCTTTCTTCTTCCTTCTTTCTTCTTCCTTCTTCCTTCCTTCTTCTTCCTTCTTCTTCCTTCTTCTTCCTTCTTCTTCCTTCTTCCTTCTTCTTCCTTCTTCCTTCTTCCTTCTTCTTCTTCCTTCTTCTTCTTCCTTCTTCTTCTTCCTTCTTCTTCCTCCTTCTTCTTCTTCTTCCTTCTTCTTCTTCCTTCTTTCCTTCTTTCCTTCTTCCTTCTTCTTCTTCCTTCTTCTTCTTCTTCCTTCTTCTTCCTTCTTCTTCCTTCTTCTTCCTTCTTCTTCTTCCTTCTTCCTTCTTCTTCCTCCTTCTTCTTCTTCCTTCTTCCTTCTTCCTCTTCTTCTTCCTTGCTTCTTCTTCCTTCCTTCTTCTTCCTTCCTTCTTCCTTCCTTCTTCTTCCTCTCCTCCTCCCTCCTCCCTTTTCTTTTTCCTTTTCTTTTTCTTTTTTTTTTCCTTTTTCTTTTCCTTTTCCTTTTTCTTTTTTTTTCTTTTTTTTCTTTTTTTTTCTTTTATTTGCTTTGCTTTTCTTTCTTTTCTTTCTTTTCTTCTTTCTTCTTCTTCTTCTTCTTCTTGTCATTGTCTTGCCTTTGCAGCCCTAATATTTATTTTGTTAGTGCATATTTCTGTAATTGTCTTACCTTTAGAATATAATACATAATTATAAGAGATGTTAAATTGTCGCGTATGTGATGCCGTCCTTAAATCTAAAACAGAAGCAGTAATACACACAGCCCGCACACATACCACACACGACACATTGAAATTTTTGAAGGCTTTGAACGAATGCTTAAATGACCTTATAACAGCACAAACAACCTCAGAAGAAACATTTCAGAATATTTCTCAAATCAAGAACTATCTAACAGCAACAACCCCCGACACATACGCACAACTAATCAAGATAAAAGAAAACCTCCAACGACTGCCGAAAACAGAAAAATATAAAGCAATGCTTGACGAATATGAGAATGTTTTATATTATATGGTCCAACATATGTAGCCAACCATTGAAGTAATAACCGCCACCACGACCACAAATAACTTATGATAATTTCGTTAGTCCTAGCGCCAATTAAAAGCCGAAACCCAATTTTTGGACGGGGGGATCACTATTGTCCTGCGAAGCAATCCGCAATACTGCCAATTGTTGTAATAAGAATATACCCAATAGAACAATGAAAGAGTGGAATGAAGCCAACAAAGAAGGAATACAGCAATAACAAAAGCAATATCGTGAAGCAAACAAAGAGAAAATAAAGGAATATCGTGAAAATAATAAAGAAAGATTACAGCAACAACAAAAGCAATATCGTGAAGCAAACAAAGAAAGATTACAGCAACAACAAAATAAATATCGTGAAGCAAACAAAGATAAAATAAAAGAATATTATGAAGCAAACAAAGATAAAATAAAGGGATATCGTGAAGCCAACAAAGATAAAATAAAGGGATATCGTGAAGCCAACAAAGATAAAATAAAGGAATATTACAAAGTTAATAAAGAAGTATTCAAGCAATATTACGAAACAAACAAAGAGAAAATTAACCAAAGACTGCGAGAATTAAGACAGCAGAAAAAACAACAAATTAACAACGAAATCACACCGCCTCCTCCTTCTGTTTAAGTAATCTCGCACTCCTTCTTATTGGTCTGCTTACCCGTTATTATCAACTGACTTATATAATTTTCGCACCTATATGATTGACAATTTTCGCACCTATATGAGATAACTTCCTTAATTTGATATTTTTTATCTTGCCCCGTGTTCGTTCCATATTCGTTCAAGTAATTCGTTTTTATCCTCTCTGCTCGCTTTTTTCCCCTGGGGTTTATATTTACTTTCTGCGGTGTCGTCGTCCTCTATGTCTTCGGCTTCAACTCCTTTGATATTCAAACATAAATCAATTTTCCTCCGTAGTTCTTCCAACTCTGTTTTTATTCCTTCTGCCTTAATTTCTTCTGGGTCTAATACATTCACCCATGAATAACTAAATGAAGTCAGTAAATCGCCGTGTCCCAACACGTTTGAAACCCACGTATTGAAATTTTCTCATTTCGGGTTAGCAAAATTCGTATATGATAAACTCGCGTATAATTTTCTTAACATACTGCTTCTCTGTGTGTAATCTGCCAGCCACGGAAATACTTTTATTATTAGTTTGTTCAATTCATTATTTTTTTGTTTGTCTAATTGTCCTTCCTTGTTGATAATAACTGCTTTCTTTTTCTTGAAGTGGTTTCTTATTGAATTTACTTGTTCAATTACAAATTCAGGAGTGAATAAAATGACGTGTCTTTCAGTCCAATTCTTTTTTTGTCCCTCTCGTTTCTTTGCTAAATTATCCACTCTCAGCCATGAAGGCTTATCAGTATTAATTCATAAGTATGTTTACTGAAAATCTCAACAGGTCGCGCCCCTATTGCTAACATTAAAGCAAGCAACTTTAAATAAGGGTCATTACTTAATATCATATCATTTATTTTAGCCATTACATCGCGAACATCAATCTGAATTTTTTTTGTTCGTTTTTCTGTTTGACATCTTTTTATATCCCTCAACAATTTCAATTCGCTCGTCTTCATTGATATTGAAATATTTGTCCAATTTACTCATTTCATAGACCTTCTTGCTTTGATTCGGTTTTATTGCTTTTGTTCTTACTTCGCTTAATCTCGGTCTTCTTGAAGTCGTATTCGGGTAAATAATAGCATACTTTGAATAAATAATTTGTATTGCTTTCAGTGCTTCGTCGTCTGTTGTTGTTTTACTAAATAATAACAAAATAGCATTATGAAAAGCCTTTGACTGCTTCGCATCACTCGTGAAAAAGTTTGATACGACATCATATATTTTTTGCTCTGTGTATGCCACATTTAACTGCTTGATAAATTTTCTGTCGTTTTCGTTCCACATTCTGCTTTATGGTTGCTTTATGGTTGCTTCGTTGTTGCTTTATGGTTGCAGTGGCTATCGCCCCCCTGACACTCACTTGGTTCGTGTCTGTGCCCCCGTGCATATAAAACCGGTCCATATTTTTCCTCAATATGAAAAAAATATTTAATTATTAACTTTTTCTTTTTATTTATTGATCATTTATGTATATGGACCGGTCCATATGGTATATCATAAAATAAGCCTCAGAAACACATAAAACATTCACGAGAAAACAGAAAACATACCTATGTTTTACAAAAACACACATTTGTTTTGACCAAAAAACGACAAACAAAGCACACTAAGGCTTATTTAGTCAAAATAACGACAAATCATGTTTAAACGAAGTTTAATATATATTTTTTAGAATAAAAAAATGATTTGTCGTTATTTTGACTAAATAAGCCTTAGTGTGCTTTGTTTGTCGTTTTTTTTGTCAAAACAAATGTGTGTTTTTGTAAAACATAGGTATGTTTTCTGTTTTCTCGTGAATGTTTTATGTGTTTCTGAGGCTTATTTTATGATATACCATATGGACCGGTCCATATACATAAATGATCATATATATATATGCATATATATAATATTATATATATTGTATTTTACATAAGGACGGTGTATTAAAAAAGTTAAGCGTATAAAAAAAGTTGAAAGTATTAATATAAAAAAAGTTCAACGCCTAAAAAAAGTTAAAGGTACTAAAAAAAGTTATGTGTATAAAAAAAGTTTAACTTTTTATAAGATAGAACTTTTTTATAAAATCAGTAGAACTTTTTTATAAACAAAAAATTTTATAGAGTTTGTGTGTTAACTTGAATGTCGCCGATTATATTATTAATAGATAAATTTTTTTTTGTAGTATTAAAAACGCAAGCACTCCCAGTTTTAATGGAATATTTGCCACTCGTAGAGCTGAGTGGGAAGCAGAAGAGATAAAATAGAAGAGGTTAGAGGAAGGAGAAGAGGACTCGGAACGAGAAGAGGAAGAAGAAGAGGAAGGAGAAGCCTGAGGAAGGAGAAGAGGAAGGAGAAGAGGAAGGAGAAGAGGAAGGAGAAGAGGACTCGGAAGGAGAAGAGGAAGAAGAAGCGGAAGGAGAAGAGGAAGGAGAAGACGAGAGAAAGGAGAAGAGGAGAGGAAGGAGAAGAGGACGAAGAAGAGGAAGAAGAGGAGGAAGAAGAAGAGGAGGGAGAAGAGGAAGGAGAAGAGGAAGAAGAAGAGGACGAAGGAAGAAGAGGAAGAAGAAGAAGAAGAAGAAGAAGAAGAGGAAGGAGAAGAGGAAGGAGAAGAGGAAGGAGAAGAAGAAGAGGAAGAAGAAGAGGAAGGAGAAGAGGAAGAAGAAGAAGAAGAGGAAGAAGAACTAAAGAAGAGGAAGAAGAACTAAAGAAGAGGAAGAAGAAGAGGAAGAAGAAGAGGAAGAAGAGGAAGAAGGAAGAAGAGGAAGAAGAAGAAGAAGAGGAAGAAGGAGAAGAAGAAGAAGAAGGAGAAGAAGAAGAAGAAGAAGGAGAAGAAGAAGAAGAAAAAGAAGAAGAGGAAGAACTCAAGAGGAAGAAGAAGAGGAAGAAGAGGAAGAAGACTTTCTTTCTTTCTTTCTTTCTTTCATCCTTCCATCATTCTTTCTTTCTTTCTTTCCTTTTTCCTTGTTTCTTTCTTTCTTTCCTTTTTTTCCTTTCTCTGTTTCTTCTTCTTCTTCTTCTTCTTCTTCTTCTTCTTCTTCTTCTTCTTCTTCTTCTTCTTCTTCTTCTCTTCTGCTTTTCCTTCTTTCTTTCTTAGTTGCTTCCTTCCTTCCTTCCTTCCTTTCTTTCTTTCTTTCTTTCTTTCCCTTTCTTGCCTACTTTCTTTTTCTTTCTCCCTTTTTTTCTTTCTTTCCATATCTTTTCTTCCTTCTTTTGTTATCTTTCTTTCTTTCTTTCTTTCTTACTGACTTACTTTCTTTCTTTCCAGAGGAAGAAGAAGAGGATGAAGAAGAAGAGGAAGAAGAAGAGGAAGAAGTTTCTTTCATCCTTCCATCCTTTCTTTCTTTCTTTCTTTCATCCTTCCATCCTTTCTTTCTTTCTTTCTTTCTTCCTTTCTTTCTTTCCTTTTTCCTTGTTTCTTTCTTTCTTTCCTTTCTTTCCTTTCTCTTTTTCTTCTTCTTCTTCTTCTTCTTCTTCTTCTTCTTCTTCTTCTTCTTCTTCTTCTCTTCTTCTGCTTTTCCTTCTTTCTTTCTTAGTTGCTTCCTTCCTTTTTCTGACGTTAGTCCATATCTCATATCTCATCTGCCTCTCTGTCTGTCTATCTATCCATCTATCTATCTATCTATCTATCTATCTATCTATCTACCTACCTACTTATCTATCTATCTATCTATCTACCTACCTATCTAACTGTCTATCTATCTAACTATCTAAATATCTATCTGCCCATCTGTCCATCTGTCTATCTATCAATCAATCTATCTATCTATCTATCTATCTATCTATCTATCTATCTATCTATCTATCTATCTATCTGTCTGTCTATCCATCTGTCTATCCATCCATCCATCCATCTATCTATCTATCTATCTATCTATCTATCTATCTATCTACCTACCTATCCATGCATCTATCTATCCATCTATCCATCTATTTATCTGTCTAATAACTATCTGTCGGTCTTTGTATTTTTCTATCTGTCTACCTGTCTATCCATCTATGTATCAATCTATCTATCTATCTATCTATCTATCTATCTATCTATCTATCTTTTACCCACGGACTTCCTTGGTTGACGAAATCAGAAGCTCCTTTTTTCTGACATTAGTCGATATCTCATCAGTTGATCTCATCACTTACTCCACGGAGCGAACCAAGGCCACTTGAGGTGTCACTGACCCTCCCTTGGGCTTGGTTTTTTTGAAATGGGTGCCATCTGTCGACAGACAGAGAATTAGGGGATGGTGTGGGTGTGCTGGGCCCGTGGTGGGGTGCCTTATGTGTGCCTAGCCATACGCCTATAAGTCACATGCCGAAATAGCGACGGGAAGCACAATCCTGTTCCCTCAGGGTGCCCTTTCTCGCTTGTTAAGCCCGGAATAAAACCCACAGTGCTCTGTCGGTTTATACTAGACTGTCGAACAGTCTCGAAACTCCATTTGCTTACTGGGTCCTCTGTAGGTGGGAGCTCGTTCTGCAAGGGGCGCTTATGGAACGAGCCCTGGCCCCGCCTGGTACTAGGGAGGTTTGGTATCGCCTGTATCAGTCCCTTCCGTGCAAACATCACGGCTTAGCTGGGCATCGGGTTAATACTTTACCCACAGACTTCCTTGGTTGACGAAATCAGAAGCTCCTTTTTTCTGACATTAGTCGATATCTCATCTATCTATCTATCTATCTATCTATCTATCTATCTATCTATCTATCTATCTATCTATCTATCTAATCTATCTAATCTAATCTAATCTAATCTAATCTAATCTAATCTAATCTAATCTATCTATCTATCTATCTATCTATCTATCTATCTATCTATCTATCTATCTATCTATCTATCTATCTAACATCCTTGACGCACGAGCCTACAAGACCAACCGATACAACAAGCTCAAATCTCAAATCGAGGACAACGGATGGACCTGCCACCTTCGACCAATCGAATGCGGGGCTCGCGGCATGGTATCGTTCTCTGTTCATCGATGTTTCCGCGCCTTGGGTTTTTCCCATCCCCAATCCAAATCCCTTTACTTCAAGCTATCCTCCTGCGTAGCTCGTTGCTCTTTTGCGATTTATCGCTCCTGTGCAGTCAAAAATTGGACTAATCTTCCTCTAGTCCGTATTGGTTACTGCATTCCATCATATCCGTCCAGTGTTGCATAGCCCGGGCTAGGTCCCTGCGGGGGTTTAGGCCTCATACAAAGTCATCATTGTAGCTTGCGCAAGCTTACGGTGCTCAAAACACTTGGACTAACGGCTTCCTTTTCTTTCTCTTCTTCCTTATCCTCCCACTCTCCATTCCTAGTTTGCCTTTTTCTTCAACGTCCTTCCTCCTCTTCTTTTTCCAGAACACAGTCTACCCGTGATTCCCATCCCGGACACATGCACAGTACACAAATTATTGTTTGATGTGAAACTGCGTTCCTTTGCAAGGACTACATTCCTTTGCGACATCTCATCTATCTATCTATCTCTATCTATCTATCTATCTATCTATCTATCTATCTATTTTAACTGTTTATCTATTTGTCTGTCTTTCCGTCTTTCTGTCTGTCTATCTGTCTATCTGTCCATTTTTCCAACTATCTATCTATCTACCTACCTCCTATCTATCTATCTATCTATCTACCTATCTATCTATGTATCTATCTATCTATCTATTTATCTTTTATCTATTTGTCTGTCGTTCTGTCTATTTATCTTTCCATCTGTCACATATCTGTCCATCTATCTATCTATCTATCTATACAATTAGGGGATGGTGTGGGAGTGCTGGGCCCGTTGTGGGGTGCCCTATGTGTGCCTAGCCATACGCCTATAAGTCACATGCCGAAATAGAGTGGGGAAGCACAATCCTGTTCCCTCAGGGTGCCCTTTCTCGCTTGTTGAGCCCGGAATCAAACCCACAGTGCTCTGTCGGTCTATGCTAGACTGTCACCACAGTCTCAAAATTCCATCTGCTTACTTGGTCCTCTGTAATGGAGGTGGGAGCTCGTTCTGCAAGGGGCGCTTATGGAACGAGCCCTGGCCCCGCCTGGTACCATGGAGGTTTGAGCTCTCGCTGAGACATGCTATCGAGAGAGCTCTTCTGGTATCGCCTGTATTAGTCCCTTCCGTGCAAACATCACGGCTTAGCTGGGCATCGGGTTAATAATTTGCCCACAGACTTCCTTGGTTGACGAAATCAGAAGCTCCTTTTTTCTGACATTAGTCGATATCTCATCTATCTATCTATCTATCTATCTATCTATCTATCTATCTATCTATCTATCTATCTATCTGGTATCGCCTGTATCAGTCCCTTCCGTGCAAACATCACGGCTTAGCTGGGCATCGGGTCAATACTTTACAGACTTCCTTGGTTGACGAAATCAGAAGCTCCTTTTTTCTGACATTAGTCGATATCTCATCAGTTGATCTCATCACTTACTCCACGAAGTGAACCAAGGCCACTTGAGGTGTCACTGACCCTCCCTTGGGCTTGATGTTTTGAAATGGGTGCCATCTGTCGACAGACAGAGAATTAGGGGATGGTGTGGGTGTGCTGGGCCCGTGGTGGGGTGCCTTATGTGTGCCTAGCCATACGCCTATGAGTCACATGCCGAAATAGCGACGGGAAGCACAATCCTGTTCCCTCGGGTGCCCTTTCTCGCTTGTTGAGCCCGGAATAAAACCCACAGTGCTCTGTCGGTTTATACTAGACTGTCGAACAGTCTCGAAACTCCATCTGCTTACTGGGCCCTCTGTAATGGAGGTGAGGTGGGAGCTCGTTCTACAAGGGGCGCTTATGGAACGAGCCCTGCCCCGCCTGGCACTAGGGAGGTTTGGTATCGCCTGTATCAGTCCCTTCCGTGCAAACATCACGGCTTAGCTGGGCATCGGGTTAATACTTTACCCACAGACTTCCTTGGTTGACGAAATCAGAAGCTCCTTTTTTCTGACATTAGTCGATATCTAATCTATCTATCTATCTATCTACCTACCTATAAAAGAAGAAGGAAGAAAAGATATAGAAAGAAAGAAAAAAAGGGAGAAAGAAAAAGAAAGTAGGCAAGGAAGGGAAAGGTTTCCTTGTTTCTTTCTTTCTTTCTGACTTACTTTCTTTCTTTCCAGAGGAAGAAGAGGATGAAGAAGAAGAGGAGAGAGAGAGAAGAGAAAGAGTAGCAAATTTGTCTGCAATCGGAACTGAGCAATCAGGCCCATTGTAGTAAGCTATACAGGTGCACATCTCGGGAGTGAAGAACTGCAAGGCTTCATAGATCTCTGGCATGACACTTCGAGCATGCTCATGCAGCCTTGCCCAGTCTTGGTTTCTGCGCAGCAATTTACTAATCTCCTGTCCCTCTGCGTCACCTATGTTGTTGTTCGAGAGCTCCAGGCTAGTCAACATGTTATTGACCTGCACGTATGCCATGCAACCGCGCACCGGTAGCAAACGACACAACGTTGTTTGTATGTGTGGTGATATTAGGTGAACACAGCTGTTCAAGGTCTTGACATCGGCTACAGCACGCGGTAGCACTGAAGAAGAGTGTATTTGTGTGCACAGGAGAACAAGGAGTGCAAGCTGGAGAAGCTAGACATTTCAAGCAACTCGATTGGTGCAGAATGAGCACGGCACATCGCGAAAGCGTTGGAGGTACCTTAAGCATATCGGCGATCGCAGCAGCGCCCTCTGGGCCAATAATATTGCTATGTAAGTTCAACACTTGCAACGCTGTATTTACCTAAACCCACACAAAGGGCATAAATATTTGCCGTTCAACCTATTGGGCAAAATACATCCAAATACATTTTGCTACCGCGCGGGTAGCACATATAAAATAAGTTTTCTTTGTGTAGGTTAATAAAACCCTGAAGGCTTTGACGTTGGACGGAAACGAGATTGGTGATGAGGGTGCAACGTACATATCTTCAGCACTCAAGGTACCTGTAACGCCTCTGCTATTGCCTTTGCGCCTGCGTCGCCAATTCTGTTGGCGCAGAGATTCAATTCAGTCAGTGTAATATTGAGCTACACAAGCAAAATAAGCATATATTTTGCTACCGCGCCGGTAGCATCTCTAACAAGTTTATTTTTGCATGCAGATGAATACTTCGCTTCGAGAGCTCTACATGCAAAATAACAATATTGGAGCAGAAGGTGCGAGGGCCTTTGGCGAAGCTCTGAAGGTACCTTGATAGTATCTGCTATTGACTGCGCACCTTGTGGTCCGATGCCGTTGCCGCCAATATCGAGAGCGGTGAGGGTTGAGTTCACCTAAACAACCCACAAGCTTGTCTTTCACATGCTACCGCGCCGCGCGGTAGCAAACAAAAAAGCACAACTCTATATGTAGGTGAATCAGACTTTGACGAGCCTTTACTTATGGGATAACAAGATAGGCGATGAAGGAGCGGCGCACATAGCTGCAGCAGTTAAGGTACCCGCAAGGCTTCTCCCATTGCCTTTGCACCTGCGTCGCCTATTCCGTTGTTATGGAGGTCCAGGCTTGTCAACGTTTTGTTGACCTGTACAAGCGAAACAAATATGCTATCAAATGCTACCGCGCGGCGCGGTAGCACTGAAGAAGAGTGTATTTGTGTGCACAGGAGAACAAGGAGTGCAAGCTGGAGGAGCTAGACATTTCAAGCAACTCGATTGGTGCAAAAGGAGCACTGCACATCGCGAAAGCGTTGGAGGTACCTTGAGCATATCGGCGATCGCAGCAGCGCCCTCTGGGCCAATATTATTGCTAGTACGTTCAACACTTGCAACGCTGTATTGACCTAAACCCACACAAAGGATATACATATTTGCCGTTCAACCTATTGGGCAAAATACATCCAAATACATTTTGCTACCGCGCCGCGGTAGCATGTGGGGGATAGTTATTTTGTGTGACGTTCGGCTGAAAAAAAAATGTTTATGATGGCATGTATGTATGTTGGCACATGCATTTTTCAAAATTTTATTACTGAACTTCATATTGACCTTCAAGAATTCAGCCAAAATAGCCGCTTCTGCGGGGCCTTGACGTTCGGCAGACAGATCTAGCACTGTTGTCTTGTTCTCGCGCAGTGAATCAAGCGGAATCCCACACATCTCTTTGATGCGGGGATTTTGCATGGCCACTGCTGCCAACGCCGAGCCGCTTCCCACGCTCAAGTTGTTGCTTCGCAGATCCACTGACGTGATGCTTGGATGGTCCTGTAAATTAGGTCAACCAGAGCATCGAGCAAATATGGATTCAAGGACACTGGATCCCTGTCGCGTCATTTCGTGACGGGAAGACAACAAACATAGATTTATCACGCAAGAACTACGGTGACTTGGACGCCATTATCATCGCTTCTTTACTCAAGGTGCGTAAAATGATTATCTGATGTTGTACAACTTTATGTGTACTTCTTTCTCTTGCTTGCGCGATTTACGAGCTGAAATATATGTTCGTGTTGTAAGAGACACTCTCACTATCACTTTATCTCTCTCTCTCTCTCTCTCTCTCTTACACACACACACACACAAATGCTACCGCGGCGCGGGTAGCATTGAAAAAGCAAGCACATGTGATGTGCAGGAGAAGTAGACACTCCGCGAGCCTAACGTGACTGTTCATAACAACTACATTATAGTAGTTGAAAACACCCTTGTGAAGCTCGATTTGAAAAACAAAATTAGTGAAGGGGTTGCTTCAGAGAGAGAGAGAGAGAGAGAGAGAGAGAAATACAATATATAGCTGGTAGCATTGAAGTGATGCATACGTGAATATGTTGGCACGTTGAATATGAATGGTGCCTATGAACACATATCCATGTGTATGAATATGTGTGTACATGCATGTTTGTTGTTTGGGTATGTGGGTGGGTGGAGAAAGAGAGAGATATAAAGAGAGAGAGAGAAAAGAGGAGAGAGAGAGAGCGAGTGAGAGAGAGAGAGAGAGAGAGGGAGAGAGAGAGAGAGCAGATGAAATATTTTTTGTGTAACGTTGGACAGAAAACAATAAGCATTCCCAATATGTGTGTATGTCGGCACATGCATTTTTCAAAATGTTATCTTACTGAGGTGTAAATTGACCTTCAAGAATTCAGCCAAAATAGCCGCTTCTGCAGGCCCCAACGAGGCTGATAATAGATTTAGCTCTATTGTCTTGCGTACGCACTCGATGCTCTGGTTGACCTAATGTGCAGGACCATCCAAGCGTTACGTCAGTGGATCTGCGAGACAACAACTTGAGCGTGGAAAGCGGCTCGGCGTTGGCGGCAGTGGCCAAGCAAAATCCCCGCATCAAAAAGATGTGTGGGATTCCGCTTGATTCACTACGGGACAACATTCAAAGAGGCTGGATCAAACACACAACACACACACACACACACACACACACACACACACACACAACACACACACACACCACACACACACCACACACACACACACACAACACACACATAACACACACCCACACACACACATATGTACATATATATACATCAATATTATGTGAGTATGTTGACATGTTGTGTATGATTAGTACGTATGAGCACATATAAATGTTTATGTATAATATGTATATGTGTACATGTGTATATGCATATTTGTTGTTAAACGTTTTGGGAAGGTGAGTTGTGTGTGAGAGAGAGGGAGAAGAGAAAGAAGAGAGGGTGGGAAAGTGAGAAGAGAGAAAGAGAGAGAGAATAGTCAAACATGATAAAATGAATTCACCAGCCAGCCAGAGAGAGAGAGAGAGAGAGAGAAAGAGGAGACAAGAAGCTAAGAGAGAGGAGAGACAAGAGTCTAAAAGAGAGGAGAGATCGAGAGAGGAGAGACCAAGATAGATGAGAGGGAGGGAGAGTGAGAAGAGAAACTGAGAGGAGAGAGAGAGAGAGAGGGAGAGAGAGAAAGAGAGGAGAGACAAGAAGCTAAGAGATGATGAGAGACAAGAAGCTAAGAGAGGAGAGACAAGAAGCTAAGAAATAGAGAGAGAGAGAGAGAGAGAGATTCACCTGTTAGACCTGTACCAAACACCAACACATAAATATTACAGTCCGTTGTCTCACAATGGTTGTAGTCCTGAAGGATTAATGTCTTTATGTATGTATAGTCTGTGAGACCTGCAGTCCCTTGGCGAGTGCAATAGCGCCAGTGTCTCCCAGATTTTTGTTTCGGAAATCGAGCGAGTCGCCTTTATAGTTGGCATATTCAGAACAGATACCCATGCGCAACACACTATTTCACAATTTACACAAACAAGAAGCGAAAAAAAGGAAGGAGCTTCCAGCGAAAAAGTATTTGTTTTATTAAAAATCGTCTCTTTCGTCTCCTTCATTATGTTGTCGCTGTTGTCGACCTTACGTCCCTTTTGTCGTGTAAAGTGTGCTAGTTTGCCATAGAAATTTATCAGGCCCATGGTGAATTTTTGGTCGTTTTGTGGCAAGATTATCGAAACACGTTGAAATTTCGACAAATGCTAACCCTAAAAACCCGAGCACAATCTCCTCAAAACCATCCCATCCACAAATATCTTTTCACCACAAACTGACAAACTGACAAAACAAGAAACAACACCATGGCAATGACAATCAGTACTACGATCTCTGAGTGCGTCCTCGTTCGCAGCATGCTGGCTGCAATTGCTAGTTATGACTTTGGTGTGAGTTGAACTTTCCCCCCACCCCCTCTTCCTCCTCCTCCTTCTTCTTCTTCTTCTTCTTCTTCTTCTTCTTCTTCTTCTTCTTCTTCTTCTTCTTCTTCTTCTTCTTCTTCTCTTCCTCCTCCTCTTTCTCCTCTTGTTCCTGCTCCTCCTGCTCCTTCTCTTCCTCCTCGTCCTGCTCCTCCTGCTCCTCTTCCTCCTCGTCCTACTCCTCCTCTTCCTCCCCCTGATCCTGTCTATTCTCATCCTCCCACGTCTCCTACTCTTCCGCCTCCTTCTCATACTGCTCCTCCTCTTTATCCTCCGATTCCATCGTCTCCTACTCCTCTTCCTCTTCCTGCTATTCCTCATCTTCCTCATCCTCTTTCTCGTCTGGCTTCTTTGTCCCGCTCCCACGCTAGCAAGCGCAAAAAGTTATCTCAAGTATTCCGCCTCTGGCGGCACCTACCAACCTACCATCTACCTACCTACCAACCTACCAAACTACACACTTACCTATATACCAAGCGAGCCAGCAAGCAAGCGAGCGAGCGGGCGAGCAGAGCGGGCGAGCACAGCAGATGAGCAGAGCGGGCAAGCAGAGCAACCGAGCAGAGCAACCGAGCGGAGCAACCGAGCAGATCAACCGAGCAGAGCAACCGAGCAGAGCAACCGACCAGAGCAAGCAACCAGAGCAACCAGAGCAAGCCAGCAAGCCAAGCAAGCAAGCAGAGCATGCAATCAGAGCCAGCAAGCAAGCAGAGCAGGCAAGCAAGCGAGCAAACCATAGAGAAAACAAGTAAGCGAGCAAGTAAGACTTAGTAAGCAAGCGAGCGAGCGAGCAAGCAAGTAAGTCAGCGAAAAAGCAAGCGAGCGAGCAAGCGAGCGAGCAAGCAAGCGAGCGAGCGAGCGCGAGCAAGCAAGCAAGCGAGCAAGCAAGCAAGCAAGCGAGCGAGCAAGCAAGCAAGCGAGCGAGCGAGCAAGCGAGCAAGCAAGCGAGCGAGCGAGCAAGCCAGCGAGTGAGCAAGCAAGCTGATCAGCAAGCAAACAAGCAAACAAGCAAACAAGCAAGCTAAGCAAGCAAGCTAAGCAAGCAAACAAACAAGCAAGCAAAAAAACAAGCAAACAAGCAAGCAAACAAGCAAATATTGCTAAGCAAACAAGCAAGCAAGCAAGCAATGCAAGCAAGCAAACAAGCAAGCAAACAAGCAAGCAAACAAGCAAGCAAACAAGCAAGCGAACAAGCAAGCAAACAAGCAAGCAAACAAGCAAGCAAACAAGCAAGCAAGCAAACAAGCAAGTAAGCAAGCAAACAAACAAACAAGCAAGCAAACAAACAAGCAAACAAGCAAACAAGCAAACAAGCCAGCAAGCAAGCAATAGCAAGCAAGCAAGCAAGCAAGCAAGCAAGCAAACAAGCAAACAAGCAAACAAGCAAGCAAACAAGAGTAACAAGCAAGCAAACAAGCAAGCAAACAAGCAAGCAAGCAAACACGCAAACATGCAAACAAGCAAGCAAGCACGCAAGCAAGCAAGCAAACAAGCAAACAAGCATGCAAGCAAGCAAGCAAACAAGCAAACAAACAAGCAAGCAAGCAAGCGAACAAGCAAACAAACAAGCAAGCAAACAAGCAAGCAAGCATGCAAGCAAGCAAAACAAACAAACAAGCAAGCAAGCAAACAAACAAGCAAACAAACAAACAAGCAAGCAAGCGAACAAGCAAGCAAGCAAACAAGCAAGCAAGCATGCAAGCAAGCAAACAAACAAGCAAGCAAGCAAGCATTCAAGCAAGCAAGCAAACAAACAAGCAAGCAAGCAAGCAAGAGTCTATATATTTTTAATTTTTGCCTTTTCCTTCCACACATGCATTCGGCACGTCATTCAAGCAGATCTTTCAGTTAGGTCAGTTTCAAATTTCTGATCGGATTCGCCTGATATCGGCAATGGCCAGCACTACCCCGTCGTACTTGAGGATGAGGCGGTTGTTGTTGTTCAACGTGATGGCGCCCTGTGGCGCGAGCTCCAGCGTGGTCTCGACGGGCGCGGGCGCCGTGTTGAACACCAGCCGTTCTCTGGCGCCTTGGAACACCTTGAACCCGTTCATCTCTCCGTCCAACATGGCGCGCAGGTCGTGCGAGAACGGAATGACGTAGACATTTTTGTTGGCCGCAAAGACTTCGTTGAACAGCTCGTTGGCAGTGTGCTCTCTGAAGTAACGCTCGTCCACCGCCACTCCTTGTCCAAGCTGAGAACGGCCCTGTACATCCTCTAGGTCGATGGTGGCGTCGTCGCCGAGTGATTCCCCCTTAAAAAGCCGGCAGGTCGAGTCGTAGGCGTACTGCGGGTAGTAGGTGACCGCGCCCGCGTCGTAGCCGGCCTGGCTGCCGAACGCCGCAAGTACACAAACAGCGCTCCGGAGCTGAACTGGTCGAGATCCACTGCGACTCTGGTCGACGGCATCATCTCGCGGCCGTGGTCGATAAATTGTACGAAGTCAAGGTAGCGGTGTTGCACGACCTTACCGATCTTGTCGGGATGCTTGCCTACCAGCAGGCCGTTGGGCAAGAGCGTGGACGAGGAGATCCAGCGCACTTTCTCCAGCGTCGCGGTACACGGCACGGCCAGTGCGCTCTGGCTCTCGACAAAGATCGAGCCCTTGGGGTAGAAACGTATTTCCAGGTCTCCGTTAAGTCCATGCCTGCCAAAAGCAGGTGCACGATGGGCAGGTAGAAATGCAGGACGTCGCCGCTGCACCACGTGCGCGAGCTCGGGCGGCCGTACTTGTCCTGGTTCAACATATCGTTGATGCTCGACAGCGCCTCCTGGCTCAGGGTGTTCATCAGCAGGTGCAAAACGTCGCCGTAGTAGCGCGCCAGCTCCTGGCCGCTCAGGCGTTCGTAGAATTCGATGCGATCCCACCACTGGGTCACGGGCAGGACACGCGAGTCGGTCGGCTGCGGGCTGCCGGCCGCGAACTCGATCTCGAAGCAAAGGGTGGCGTCCTCGATGGCGCCCGCCGCGCGGTTTTCAAGAATGAACGAGAAGTACGCGGTGTTGTCCAAGGCGGCCGTGTTGTGCTTGGGTGTCATGATGGTCTGCGTCCACACCGGGCGGGTAGGCCTCTTGACGATATGGTTCGTGGCGGTCACGACCAAGGCGCCGGTCTTGGCGTCGCGCTCCTGGGAGTCTACGAGCCTGGCCTTCTTCCCGGGTGGGTGCATTACAGTCACGCTCGTTCGCTTGCCGCCGAACATCTCGGTGTCGGTTTGATTAACATAAGGCAACCAGAAAATAAATTTATTTTTGTCCCGACATGAGCACGGCGGCCGAGATCGCCACGGCCCCGACCGCGAGCGGCACGGTCACGCCCATCGTCCGCGCGGTCTTCTGGCGGTCCTCCTTGTTGTGCTGCTTGTTCTCTCGGTCTTCGTACTTGCGCCGGCCGATGCGCGCGCGCTTGGCGGCTTGCTCGTCCTCTTTCTCTTTCTTTGCCTCCCGCTTGGCAGTCTCCTTCTCTTGCTTTTCTTCTTTCTTGGCCGACTTTTTGGCCGTCCGGCGTTCGCGAGCTCGCTTGGTCATTTCTTTCCGCGGCGGTATTTTTAAAAAACGTTCGTGCGCAAGATTAAAAATTTTAATACGTAATGACCGTGCATATTTTTGCCAAGAGAGCAGCAATTTCGCCAAGGAAGGCTTGGTCCTGGCACAACTGTCTTTTAGCCACGAGGCGCTGCTGCAGCTGCTGGAGCTGCTGCGTGGGCGCGCGGAACTTGCAGGCGAGCTCGGTCCAGATTCCGGCCTCGGAGCGCACAAAGTCAGCGAGCTTTCCGTCCTTTCAGGCAGGCAAGAACCATGTCTGTACGGCCTCAACCTGCTGTTCAAGACCTAATCTCTGCAGCTGCTTCAATCCTTGATCTCCTCGAGCCGCAACAGCCCGTACTTTTGGAACACCATCTCCAGCGCACCGAACAGCTGCGACAGCGCTTGTCTCTTGGTCTGCTGGGGGGAGGACATCGTCAAGCGGCACGTAGGCGTCTAGGTCGACGGCAGGTGGCTTTTTACTCACTCTTCTCAGCAGCACTAGCAGGACCGCTAGTAGCACAAAGACCAGAATTCCCCACACTGCCAGGGCTTCTTCCGGTGTCACGACAGCGGTCATCTTCTTAAGTGAAGGACCACAAGTTTTAATTTTTGCTCTTTTAGAAGCGGTAGTGGCCCTCGCCGGCCGGGTTTAGGTAGTTTTCGTAGGCGTATTGTGACACGACTTCTGAGAGCGCGCCGAGCATAAAGAGCTGCTTGCCCGTGTCACCAGGCGCCATGTTCAGGCCGTAACCGGCCAGCAGGCCGGGCATCACGCTGTAGATCAAACCACCGCCGACCACGTGCAGGGCCAAGGAAGGGTAACGAGCCAGCCGGCCCTCTTGCGTTGAATTGAGCACACGGGACTGCAGCAGGTCCACGACCGTGGTCGTCGCGGCCGCGATGATGGCCATGCCTACCGACTTGTCGACGGTCACGCCTCTGAGCCCGGGCACGCCCGCAAAAGAGATAGGGGCGTCCGTTTGCACTAGTACCGGCGTCGCAAAGTAGGCGAACGCGGCGGCAGTAGCGCTGCGCGCGATGTTCTCCATACTGAAAGTGTCGCTGACGGCCTCGGTAATCTTGTCTATCTTTTTTCCGTATTAAAAAACGGCGCCACAGAATTTAATATTTTTTTTATTCATTGATTCGCTGTCGCAGGGGCTGGGGTGTCTAGGTCTACTGCTGCTAGTACGACAGAGGTGTTGCGGGCGTGCGCGATGGCCGCAGTTTGGGCCGTGATCAAGGCCAGCTCGGTAACGGGGTCGAGCCTCGTCATGCCGATGCAGGCCTTGAGCTTCGCGTCGTGCCGGAGATCTGGTAGCGCGTGCGGCTTGACTCCAGGCGCTCGAGGCACGTCAGCCCTTGCTTCAAGGCCACGTTGGACATCTGGTCCACGGCCGAGTCGTCCAGTGCCTCTTCGGCCTCCTCCAAGATCGTGGGCAAACGCGCGCGGGCCACCTTACGCAGCGCCCGCGGTTCGCAAGGGATCCCTGCTTTTTTGAGCTTGGGCGCAATCAGCTCCGATTTGCCGTAGGCGCACAGAAGTCGGTAGGCAGGATCGTCGCGCAAGGGTACTGTCTCGGCCTCCTCAAACCGTTGCTGCGCCGGCGGCTGGCGCTCTTTGGCCACGCGCCGTCTTTTCTTGGGAGGGGGCTAAGTCGCAGGAGGAGCTGCAGCCTCCTGTTCTCTCTTGCTTGCCGTCTTCCGCGGCCGGTGGCTCGAGATTGGCAAAAGGGTCCATCCGTTATACAAAAGAAGGGACTCACAACTTTCTTTTTGTTATGCGCGTCCGCCTCCTCTTCTGCCTCCACCTCCAGGTGCACCAATAGGCTCGTTGCTGGCCCTGTTGATGCCGACCCAGCCGCGCACGTTGCTGTCCTCGCGCTCGAAGGCAGAGACCGAAGGGATACGGCTCCATTGCTCGTCACGCATCTTCGAGGCCTGATATTCTTCAATCATTCTGGCGGCCTGCATACAACCTATAACACACACCAGCAGTTAGCCACGCTCGGAAAACTGCGTCGCCTACCATTCCAGTCGTTCCCGTAGCTGCGCCTTAGTTCGGTCAACCAGGGCTTCATATTTTTGCGGTCCCCCGTGGCATCGTAGCAGTTGGCATTCGTGAAGTCAACCCCGTAGACTGCATCGATCTCAGTCGCGGTACCGACAAGCAGAACGGCACCCTTGTACCACGAGGCCAGGCTGTTCTTGCTCAGGCGCTGGGCGATGCCCTTCATGTCTTTTATCGTGTTATCCTTGATATCGGGCATCCCATTGAGCGCAGAGTAGATGATACTGGACGTGGCCAGGGCATCGGTCTTGACGACGGGGTCAGTCTGCGTACCGTGCTCCGCCGCGTCGTTGATGTGCGCGGCCGACTTCTCATCGACGGTAGTCGCCAGGCGCACGGGTCCTCGTTGTGGGGCGGCCATTGTTTTCCGTTTTATTTAAAAAGGTCCGCCAGAGAATAAAAAAAAATTTGTTTGGTTTTACTTGGCGCCGTTCAGGGCCGCTTCGCACTGCCTGGCCTGTTCGGGCGAGATTTACAGCAGGATCTGTGCGTCCTGCACCTTGGGCGGCGGGAAGATCTTTTCGAGCGGT
>WBZZ01001161.1:5000-26973 GCA_019918135.1 Paulinella micropora | reverse complement strand
AATATTATTATTAATAAAATTGTCCATTGCTCCCCCTATTTGGGAGTAACGGCCGGGCCGATCTACCTTATGCTACTACCCTCGCAGATATGGTGGTAAATATATGTAGCCCTACTAAGTTCAGAAATTAACGGAGCCGTCCCATCGACTAAATGCACTAACTCTATACAATACTAAATTTCTATCTCGTTCACCAACTTAACTTATTGTAAGATGACGCAGTAGTCAAAAAGTCCAGTTGTAGCGCCGCTCACCGCGCGGGCTCCCCCGATCCCTAGCTTCCTTTCCTTCTGGTAGCCTACCGAGTCCTTTAGCTTCCCGGCTCCCAGCCGCCCACTTGACGCCGCTGGAATCCGCCGCCCGGGTCGTAGAACCACATTGGCGCCGCGCGCTCCATCCATCGCCGCTCCGAGCCCAAGCCTGAGCTATGGTCGCTGTAGCTGTCGCTGTCCGCCCCACGGCCGCGCCCTTTCCCTTGATCGTCGTTGGTCTCACCCGCCTGTTTCCCCGCCTTCGCGGAACACCTTTTCCCCTTGACTGAGCTTAACTTACTCGCCCCGCTCGCTACCTTCCCTTTCTTTTCCTTATTTCTGCGCTTTGCGCTCTTCGCCTTCTCTATTTTTTTCTTCTCAACTAACGGTTTGAGTGTGCTATCTTCGTTTTGCTCCCCCATCCCTGAGGCTTCCTTCTCTCTCTCTCTTTCCTGATCTGTATGCAGCCCGCAAAATCGCCCTCTCAACAGACCATAAGCTGCCTCTCGCAACAACACATTCTCACTCTCCATGTCATCAGTGCACACAAAACATTGCTGCTCACCTGACACTCGCCCCTCAGATAGACGATAGATTAATCTCGCTTGTACTACCTGCACTTTACCCATGTGTGCCCTCTCCTTGACCATGCCTGCCCTCTCTCGCGATCGTAACAATCTCTCCGCCTTTCTGGGCGTCATCAACACTTCTTCATCTGTGTCAGAGGTGTCTGACTCACTCACCCTACCTAACTTTCCATGTTCCCTTTTTGCTCTTTTTTCCTTCTCTCTCGTTCTTCCTTCTCACCTTGCTCTTCTCTCGCCTTCTTCATCTTTCCACATTCATGTAGTCTGTGCTCACCCCCACACATCCTGCACTCCTTCTCACATGCTGAGAACACATGCCCCTCCAAGTTACATTTGAAACATTTCTCTTTCTTCAACATCTTCTTTCTCGTTCCTTTTCCTTTCCCTCCCCCTTTATTGTTAGTGGTAGTGTGTTTAAACCTACAGTTAGATCTATCACAGCTGCCTGACTGTTCAAACATTTAGCACACCCCAGGCACACTACGCATAGTGACTGACCCCTCTGTGTGAGCAAAACGACACTCATCCCTCCACTTGCATCCACTCTCTCTCTCTCTGAAACCAAAAACACACCTCTCTGCCCTTCCTCTCTTTTGTTGGCATCTTTCCCTGCGTGTGCTTTTTCTTTCTTCATCTTCTTCTCTCTTTCTTTATTTCTGTCTATTTCAACTCCTCCCACCAATCCTCAAAAGACCATGCATGCTGCTTCTTATTTATCTTCAGCGTGCTCATCCATCCTCCCCAGTCCTTTCTCACCCCCTCTGACACATTCTCAGGGTTTTGTAAGGCATTGGTGATTATGGTTTCCATTGTTCTGTGGGGTGTTTTATGGCCTACTTGCCTTTAGCTCTTCATCTAACGCAACAAACGCATCAAACTGCGGAGCATAATCACACTCCTCATCAAATGTCCATGCATTCATCGCATTTATTTTGTCTTGCACATCTTGCTCACTCACCTTACCAAACCTTTTGGTTAGTCTTGCCCACACAATGTGCAAGTTCTGACCAAAGTCTGGTGAGGTGTCTCTCACCAAATCTGCCACACTCCTCTTTGCTTTACCTACTAGCGTATCAAACACAAACGAAAAAGCTTCCTCTCTCTGTCTTTTCATCTCATGCCCAAACTCTCCTCATATGCTACTATCATTCTATCTTCCTTCTCTTTTTCCTCTACTTGCTACTTGCTCTTCGTCTTGATTGTTGTCGTTGCTGGTGTGGAATAAGTATGAAGGCTGACTACTCACTCTCCCCCTCTCCTCCACCTGCTCTTCTTCTCTCTTTTGCTTACTCTTACCACTATCTCCCCCTAAATTAGGCTGCCTTTCCGTCTCAGTAAGATAAGAGGTAAGGTTTTCCTTGTCTGACTCTGACTCTGAGTCTAAGTCAGCTTCCTCCTCCTCAGGGCCTCTCTCAACCCTATCTTTCCTCTGCTATGTGACGCACTTACATTACTCTCATGAACTAACCTAATGTGTTCTTCTGGGGTCTTGATTGCCCCTTTGAGTTTTTGGCCCCTAATGCCAAAACTATTTCCCTCTGAAATTGCTTGAACGGGTTCTCCCGTCATATTGTCCTTTTTCCGTCCTGCTGACTTTGTTTTTGTCTGTAGGCGCAGATAGGTAAATATGCGACCTTTTCTAATACCCCTATATACAGTGATGTATAGAAGAGCTATATCTCTTTAAGATGTAGTTATATCCGTTTTTATTTATATGCTTTTGAGCCGCTTGAAAACGATAATATTACGATTCATAACCGGTACTAACCTTGTTTTTTTGCCGTATAATATTACCGTTAGGGGTGACACTGGGAAATGCCTCTCTTTTCCCTTTTTGTTGCTTCTTTACATTTTCCGCCATACTGGTTTCCTCTCTTTGTAGAGGAGGAAGATTAGGTTATTCTCAGAGTGATGTGGAATTGGAAGGATAAATACACCTGCTTACGTTAAATAATATCTTTTGATTACAACCGACAAAAGTGAAGTCCCAGCCTAGATTTTTTTATATCATCCAAATTTCAATTCAGCAATTTGAAAATAGCCACTTCCCTCCTAAGCAAAGCAAGAAAGAAAGGTAGTGAAGGAGTGTATGAAAGGAGTTGGGGAGGTGTTAGTAGCTTGTAGTGCACAAAAACAACAGTGAAATCTTGCACAGATGCACATAAAGCGGCACGACAAGACACTCGTTGTGTGTACGAGTTTGACACCTCAGGCAGTGTGCTTGGAGTGTGTAGGGAGCATAGAAAATGTACTTAGTGGGACAGAAACATTAGGGGATCACTGTTGTGATTGTAGACACATTGTCGAGCCAGAGGAGTGCTTGACAAACACACACAAGGAGAAGGAAAACAACCTCCTATCAGTTCTGTCAACACTTCTACACGTATACCTACACATACTCCTCACGAGAATAACCAACAATTACACACTCTAACTCTTGTTTGCACTGCCACAAACACGTAACACACACAAACGTTGTTGACACGTCAATACGTGCAACGAGGCAGAAGGAAAACAAACAAACAACACACATACGGAATCCTATTCCTTTAGCATAAACCTATTTATACAAACAACAGCCATCCCACACCAAAGAATGTAACCATCTCTCAAAGGGGTGGTAGGCCAATCTATTAAGACATAGGCAGGGGGAATGGAGTGTAAATTGAAGACAGGGAGGCTAAAAAGGAGTGTGTTTTGGGACTAATTTTTATTTTTGTTCACAAACAACGAAACACACAACCCACATCACACTCAAACACTCCAAACGTGTTGTGTGGTGTCACCAAGGTCAGCAAGGACAAGAACTCTGATACAGAGCAGCTCCCAAGACATCAACAACAAGTGTGTGAAGAGTCACCAGCACTCGGTACACACACAGACATACACACTCTCGTAGACACACAGACGAGACACACCTCACATCACACCCAAGCACTAACAACGTATGTATGGTGTCAAATATGTCACCAAGAACAAAAACTCAGACACCGAGCAACTCAGGCATCAGCAGTTGTTGTGTGAAAAGTCAGCAGCACTCGGTACACACAAACACATACACACACAAGAACACTCACAAACACCCCCCCCCCATAACTCAAAAATGCAAAGCTTCGATTAGTTTTTGAGTTGGGAAAGGTTCAAAAGGACAATAACAGTGACCTATTGGGCTGAGCCCAGAAAGGATCATTGAAAACCTTTTTGAACGATTTTTGATTGTGTACGCACGAGGGTGGAGTAAGCTCTCTAACCGACTTGTTTGTGAAGCACAAGTATGGTGTACTTTGTCAGGATACACACGTACACATCGTCTGGCTTGGCAGAAGGAAAAGCGAGTGTGAGTCCACCAATTCCTTTACTGTTATTTGTTGATTGTTGTGTTAGGTGTGAGTTGGTTGCCGTGCTGTATAACATCGTGCTTGACACAAGCATTGACGACATAGTGAACAGAACACACGACAACAAAAGACAAACACAATAGCATACTTACACAACACTAGAACATACGACTACATCTGCTCTGCAAAGGTATCCAGCTCTGCTGAATACCTTATTTGTCGAGAAAAAAGATCTGCAACCCTCTCTCACTTTTCCTTTCACACAGGACCCAGATAAAGAACTAGCTACAGACACGAAGTGGCCCAACTCGGCAGGGTTGCTGGTGTTTATCTCGGAGGTACAAGCTTGGAATATAGTTTCAGCACGAAACCTGAGTGCTGCGGTTGCAGTTTGGAATCTCACGCTCACAGAGCACAAGAGCTGGAAGAAACAGCTTCTCCCCGCTGAGGACGATTCAACAGCAGCTGCCCAAGCCCGGGACACCCTTAAGGAGCTGCTTGATACAATCGAACAGCATCAGTGAACCTGGGTGAGTAGGATGGCAACGAAGTTCAAATACTTCAAGACCAACATTGTGTTTGAGAAGGTCATTAGAGGTGGTAAGGCGGTGAAAAAGAAAATCACTCCCCATCCGGCAGTCAAGCTCTATTGGTGCAACTTCCTCGCTATGTACGAGTTAGTAGCACAGACCATCAGTGACATCCTCCAAATTCGCCTAGCGAACGAGGTTCATGTCACATATGGCAATGATGGCAGAGCAACTGTCGTCCCAGAGGGAACGACCTTTGTTTTCTTTCACAAGATGGTAGTTGTCCCGCCCGGGAAACCAGGGGGGTGGCGGACACAACCGACCTTCAAACACCATGGAACAACAGAAGACAGCGAACGACAAATTGGTCGAACGAGCTCTGACTCTGCTCGACAAGGCCACAACTTTTGAGTATGGCAAGTATAACCCGCAAGTCAATATTGATTACTGCGAAGGTATCTTGCTTTTGTTGGGCTATACGTGTCTAGACAGCACGATTGGACAGTTCAGTCTAACCGCTGCTGACACTAAACAGATATTAGCCAACAAAGCCAGTCGTTGGGCATCCCAAGACTTGTTAACGCACAAGTGGCCACAATGGGATGAGGAAGCGGGTCGATTGATCCAAGGGGGACAATTGAAGCCTCCCATGCGACCTCATCACCTGCTCGAACAATTTCTCAAAGGAGCCAACTGGGGTTTCATGTGCGACCCTGTAATAGTCGCCGACCTTGTGTCTGCAACGGCACAACGTATGTGGGAAGCCGATGTCCCACACAACGAAATCGTGGATCTCCCACAAAAGTTGATCACGCCCCTTGTTCGTGTTGATTTGGCGATGTTACTAGTGGCAGTCCTTAAGGGCATCGCTAGAGCAACGACTACCAAAGGTCGCACATCAGGGGAGAAATACATTCGAAACGTCTTGTTACAGGCACAAGATGCCGATGACCGCGCATTCTCCCTTCAGAGTTTTCGCGTTGACCGGTTGGTCGAAGTATCCGCGTGGGATGCAGCTTTTGTGAAAAAGATATGCGGCTCAAAATCTGACAAGGACGAACGTATGCGGAGTGCAAACATCCTGCTGCAAGCAATGCAGGCGGTAGGATTGTCGGTGTCGGACCATCAGCCCAAAGCGAACGAACCCCAGTTCGACATACTGTCCTTCGTCACATCCACCTCATGGGGAGACCACTCTTATACGGGGTCCAGCTCCTATCAGAGATCCCCCTCGAGTTCACCTAACCCATACTGGTCATCGTCGTCGAGCTCATCGAGCTCCTCGAACCCGTATTGGGGACAGGGGCCGCGACATTCTCCAAACCCATACGCATCTACATCTTCTCCAGCGGGGGGTAGCCCTAATCCATATGCCCAACAGTCCACTTCGGGATTTCATTCTCCACCATCGGTGGGCTTGACATCACCACCTCATACTACCAAGCACCACAGTTTACCATGCCCATCTACTCACCACCGCCCTTACCACCACCCATGTTACCTCCAACACCACCGCCGGTTAGCCAGACACAAGGGGCCCCGCCCCCACGTCAGCCGGCGACAAAGAAAAAGAAAACACGTACAATCCCACGGCAAACCAATTAACCTCTCAGCTCATTAGCCATCGACCCTGGTCCGGCTGGATGCCCGTACGGGGTACAGAGGTTAGACGACCTTGGCAACCCGCCAACGGTCAAGTCTAATACTTTGTGTGATTATTTTTACCACGCACTGGCTTTTAACTGCTTACCAGAACGTCGATTTTGGGTATGGCCATGCCTCATGGGAAAGTTGTGTCAACGATGGCACACATTCCCGGGCACCCCACAGCACCCAATAGCGATGAGGCGGTATATACGCAGATACAAGGCGGGAGAGTCGAAGTCAAGAGGCCGGAAGATGGCGATTGGGTGCCCTGCCCGAAACAGCAGGCACACATGAACTTGCCATTCCCGGACGTTGATGAACACGGACGGGTCTCTCTTATGCCAAACGGGCACGTGGCGAGTTGGTGCGCCGCCTTCGATGCGGAAGCCGAAATGCTCAAAAGCCATTCCCGGCGGCGGACAAGTTCGCGGCATATATGCCCGGGCAGGATTCACTCCTGAGCCAGATGGGTAAGCCCACAGCATGCAAACGCAAACGCAAACGCAAGCAACACGTCACATGTGTTGTGCAGGCCAAGGCCAGCCAGCAGGACACAAGTCCTACAAGAAGCGCAAACTCAAGTCCTAGACAATCAACGGAAAGGACACACCCCGGGGCACGTAAGCGGGTGCGTTTTGCACACCCGTTGGAAACGATAGCCACCGCAGAGGGTGATGGACTAGTTGTTGGGACAGGCGCAGTAGTAACAGAAACACTAGTTAATAGGGTGATTGTAACGGAGGCCACACCAACGCCAGGTCAGGTGACACAAGCCGATATCGAGTCACCGACGGCTAGAGTTGTTGTGTCCCCACCCGCACCAGTAGTAGATAAGTCGGTAAGAATGGAGGCTACACCAACGCCAGGTCAGGTGACACAAGTCAGTATCGAGTCACCGACGGCTAGGGTTGCTGTGCTCCCTTCTACTATTGCGGGGTCACAGACCCCTCGATCACAGTCAATAGTACTGCTACGGCAGGGGTGAGCGAAGAGAACAGAGGGGCACAACAGTAGTCGTGGCCGTCCACCTTCACCTGAGGTGACGACCTTCCGCAACAATATACAGGCGGACCCTCACCCATCTCCACCCGAAGACGATCTCGCACAGGCGGCTAGTGAGGATGATGGTAAAATGGACGGGCTAAGTTGCCGTGTCCGCACAGCGGACACCTGCGTAAGCAAGGCAGGTTCCATCCCAGTCGCCTCACTACAGAAAACAGCCCTTTTTGAGAACAAGGTGATTAACATTAAAGCCAAGGGCAAAACAACAAATAGCACCTCAACGGTCTTTGCTCGGTCGTGGTGTTCGACTAGCCCCGGGAACGGTGGCAGGTTCCGATATTAATCACCCGAATATACCGCATATTGACCATGCATCCCCCCCACACACAGACAACATGTATTCTGCATCACCATTCATAGCACAGAATCCTGTAGTGCTCCCGGGCCCACGGGATGGCCCAAGCGTTGCTCCGGCGGTCGTTAGCCAGATGGGACTAACACCCTTGGTAGACCCGGACAAGCTTGGCGATGCCCAACGCCGGATGGCGCGCAGGTATGCTGAGATGGAGCTGCAACAAGCACTCATCTCGACAGCCGAACCCCAGGACCTCCCTGCAGCGGAGGCAAGGGACATGAGCTACACCCGTCTATTCTGGCGGGAGCTCAACGCCCACCTGGACACCGGTAACGATAGCATGGCACAAATCACCTTCGCAGGTAAAAGATTTATAGATAAATTCGGAAAGTTATTCGATTTCACGCGCGAGGGGAAGCTCGGATATATCCGGGGTGCTGACGACGGAAGAAGTGCGATCATTGGTCGTATTCCGTTGACGGTGGAATCCCCGACTGGCATGACATACACAATACACGTCTTGGTGGTGCCAGATTTTCCGGGAACAATAGTGCTGGGTAAACCTGATCTGAAGATGATGGAAGCTCAGCTTTTATTAGGGCAGGATGTTATTAAGAATGGAAGGGGCCGACATGTGGCGGAGTACCCCATACTTAACCCTAGTCCAGAGCGTCCGGTAGATCACCCGTATAGGGGGAGAGCGCAGGTGACCTTGATCCCACCCGCACCCCCCATACCGCATGATATACGGACACAGGAGCGTGTTACGCCCGCTGGCACAGCATGGGTATACACGAATGTTTATGTCCCGGAGCTGACCGGCCCATGGGCGGGCTTCGAGAATTTAGCAGCTGAGCGTGAGGCCCAAATCTTGCTGGTACGGAAGCAGGCCGAATCATGGCACGGCTTCGACCAAACCTAGCTATATGGGGGTGGGCAGAAACGGCCACATGAATTCATAAGGGTCAAATCGAGCTTGGTTTTCCACGCATCTAAACGCCTCACAGAGGACGATAATGTGATGGAAAAGTTAAAACTATGGTACAAGGGATCGGAGCCTATACAACCCGAGAACCTGTCGAAGGTGCCGAAACTTCTGGCTGACAGGTTGGATCGGGGCGAAGACATCACCATTATACTCCCAATACACTCCACCGTGATGTGGTGGAGGGATGTATTGGATAGGGTGGTCGATGACCCATACCGATACCTAGTCGACAGGCTAAACCACTCATGGCATTCCTATTAGGATCAAGGCAGGATGGTCTGGCATACAGAACCAAACTACCGACCCGAAAGGTGGATGGCATGCGGGAGATTGCCTTTCAGATCTTTCCGGGGTTCTTTCACAAGTCGGCAGCGAAACAATACACCGATATGTTAGTAGAACTTCAGGAATTTGCAACATGGGACAACCAGTCCACCACGCGATACCCAGGCAGGGACGCGAAGGATGAGGTTGAGGATCCGGACTCCATCTTAGAGTATCCGGATGACCCGAGAGACCAGAAACCGGTCGAAGAGATCATCGACGAAGTCGTGGCGCGACAGTCAGGGTCACCAGACTTTGTTCGGGATCTCAAGGCTTAGTTTCTGAAGAATAAAATACTTTTTGGACCCCTTGTAGCCGGCTGCGTGACGCACACTGCTGCTAAGATAGAGCGACAAGTGGGACAGACGATGCCTCGTCTCCGTGGATCGCGCCTCAGTTACAAGGAGGAACAGATCTGCGAGGAAATGATCCAAGATATGTTGGCTAAACGGCTAATAGAACCGTCATGGTCGGAGTACCGATCACCGGTTCGGCTTGCGCCAAAGCCGGATGGCAAGCAACGATTTTGTATCAATTACACGAGGCTCAATAAGATCATCAAGAGCGTTGAGGCACCAATCCCCCGTATGCGGGATGGCCTCAACCGACTCCGGGATGCTAAGTTCTTTACAAAGCTAGACTAATGGATTCTGGAACATCCCTTTGGATGTGGAGAGTCGGGCACTGACGGCCTTCGCCGTCGGCGGGAGACTGTACCAGTGGACAGTCCTCCCGATGGGATTGAAAACCGCCCCGGCTATCTTTCAGGATTGCATGAATCAAGCTCTGTCCGACCCGAAGTACGGTGATCCGAAGTTCACCGAAACTTACGGACATACCAACCAGTATAGCTTTTGTTACATTGATGACATCGTTATTTATTCAAAGACAGAAGCGGAGCACCTGGCTCACGTGTCGGACATCTTGAGACGCCTAGAAGCCTTCGGCCTCAGGTTGAACCTAGAGAAGTGTTCGTTCGCTAAGGACCACATCGATTATCTAGGGTATAGAGTCAAGGATGGGGTAATAGTGTTGAAGCCGGAGAAGCGGGACGCTATCCGTTCCCTTCCACGCCCAAACACACGCACAGCGCTACACTCCTTCCTCTGTATGGCACAGGTGTATTCGGACTTTATCCCGAACTTCCAGGACTTTGTCAAACCATTACGGGACTTCTGCCTTCACGGCGACCCGGATGGCGAGAGGCCGCCAAAGGCGGCGGAGGTATACACAAGCTGAAGGAGGCGTTTACACGAGACCCCCTCACAGAGGGCGGATCGGTCTTGGTTCTCCCCGACTTTGAGAAGCGTTTTGTTGTAGCAACCGACGCGTCAAAATACGCGGTCGGGGCCGTCTTACAACAATACGACTCTGACCACAAACAGTTGAGACCGATCATGTTCGTCAGCAAGAAGTTGACGCCCCAACAAGTCAACTACTGCACCAGACAACGCGAAGCGTTGGCGATAGTTTGGGCGTTCAGTCGGCTGAGGGAGTACTTGTGGGGTGCTCCGAACATATTGGTTCAAACACAGATCATGCCAACTTTAGATGGCTCATGGACCGAGAACATACGGGACGACTGACCCGATGGCAGTCGGAGCTGGCCTTGTATGATTTCACCATCGAGTACATTAAAGGTAAAGAAAATACGGTCCCAGATAGCCTATCACGGTTGCCTCGGGTTAAAGGCTCCGTAGGCGACGGATTAGACCGCTTTGCATTAGAAACTCCCACGGCCTGCCTCGTCGGATTGACAGCCGATGATGACTGGACGGCCACGGAGCACACAGCAGATTTCAAAGACACGTTGCCGGCGGGGATGGCATACATGGCCACCAACGCGCAAAGCTGGACACCGGGATATAGACCCGATTCTCAAGCTGAACTGTTGGACCAGCTGCAATGCATACGTCGCGTGTGCTGCGCGCAACACGAAGCTGAGGACTGACAAGACCTGCTGGAGGAGATCGACACCCAGTCGGACATCCTCAGCGAGGGGGATATAAAGCCGGGTCAGACCCATGAACATGAACACTCCTTTAACGCATTTTTCGCGGATAAGACGCAGTCGTTCTGGGTACCCCAGCATGTTCACCCTGAACGATCGGCGATTATCGCGGCTGCCGAGCAAACACACCGAACAGGGGGGCCTATAAGCCTAGTCACCAGTGCTCTGCAGCTGCTGGATGACATGGATATGACGGTGGCGAGCCCCGATGTGTTTGGTCAGTTAGCGAAGATCTCTAAGGAATGGGGCCCCTTCATTGCTCACGCTATTGACCCGATAGCAAATCCTGAGACGAGAGAAATAAGAGCCCATAAGAAAACGATGACCTGGCATGATAACCTCCTGTGGTATAAGGGGGCAGGCGGTAAGTGGGAAAAGACGCCTTCAAAGTGGACACTGTGGGTACCAACCCAGTTACGCAAGGCGATCCTTTTAGCCACTCACCGCTCTGCTCTCAACTCACACACGGGAAGGGATAAAATGTCATGGTTTATTTCACGCAGGTTTTGGTGCATGGCATGCAGAAATCCATTGCCGACACAGTCGACACATGCGAACACTGCAAGCAAACCAAGACACCACACAACAACGCGCAGAGATGCCTTTATGGCGAATACAAGCTTGTGGAGAACCTATTCGAAACTTTGCATGTTGATTACGTAGGACCGCTACCGCGAGCGGAGACCCACAATTATCGGTACATCCTGACAGCCATAGGCGCTTCTCGAATTATGTGTTCGCGGTACCAGTGGTGGACAAGGATGCGGAATCGACATGCGAGGCCCTGGTCTTCCGATATACCGGAGTGCCGAAAAATGTGTACAGCGATCGGGGATCGGAGTTTACAAACGAACTCTCCGCTCGGCTGTCCACAGTGTGGGGCTTTAAGTGGAAATACGTAACTGCATATTCACCAGAGAGCAACGGCAAAATCGAGAGGGTCCATAGACCACTCAAGGCCGCGCTCCAACAGTATTGTCGCGATAATCAGCACATATGGCATAAGGCCTTACCGTCTTTTGTGTTCTCCATGAATAACACCGCATCGAGGGGATTGGGCGGGAAAGCCACGGGCGCTTCCCCCAATCTCCTGGTACACGGGCAGCACTTGAGGATTCCGGAGGAGCTGGTGTTACCAAACCTCCCGGAAGGGGGCTTTTTGGAGCATGATGAGCTGATGGCCTGTCGCCTACGAGTCATGGCGGAAGCCAGACACTACGTCATGAAGGCGCGGGAGGCCGAAGAGGCTCACAAACAAAACCAGCAGACGCCGAACAAAGTCAAGTATGAGTCGGGGGATACCATAAAGGGGTCTTAGTCTTCCTGTACGTGCCCCAGGTACCCAACTTGGTTGGCGTCAAACTCTTCCCGATGTGGCAAGGCCCTTACACTGTCGTAGAACAAGTAGGTGCTTTGACATACCGAATACAGGGAAAGGGTAAGACGCTAGTAGTACATGTACGGCGGCTGATGCGTTTTAACCCCATGCTGGATCGTAACGAAACAATGACGGAAGCGGTACAGAAGCTGGAACACAGTTTAAGGCCGCCGCCCAAGCGCCGAGACAAGACGGCCGAGGCGAAAGAGAACCCGACACAACCCTTGCCGGCCGTAGCCGAGGGGAACGATCCGAATAATAGCGAAGCCGACGAAGTCGCGGCTGAATAAGCCGACGCTTCCGAGGGGGACGTTATCGCGCCAGGGCCGACCAACCACCTGCAGTCGGAACAGGAGGAGCAGCTTGAACCGGTGCCGAGACGCCCACCAGCTGAATCAAAGCTGAGGTCGGCCGACGACGTGAAACCATGCACTGGCACGTCGGAAAGATATACCTTCTTCGGCCACCAGAGGCACATGTCGGCGACGACTGCCTCAACGATTTCTTCCTCATGAAAGAGAATGGGAGCCGCAGACTCGGGTTACGCACTCATGCAAGGCAATCAAAGCAGAGCCGCCCGTACTGCAGTTCTATCGATCACACCAGGACCTCGACGAGCCGGAATCACGGACTTTTTATCCGGTGTACCGCAACTCCAACCAAGTCGAAACGTTCTGGAAAGGCATCACGGACAAGTCCGAAGGCTACATGCCGTGGCAAATACAGGCGTGGCCTAGGATGGTGCTGGATTACCCATTCGATCTGCAGCACGGTCGAATCCCCCTACGGGTGTGGGATGAGATAGTAGCCGAGGGCATAGCGACCCATCTCATCGGGGCACCACCACCAGGCAAATATAAGAAAGCCAAACTAGGGCAGGCAAAGAGGCGTAAGCTAGCCTAGCTCAGCAGGCCGTGTGACACCAAGACCAATTAGTTAACGCGGGTAGTATGCGAGATCCAAAGACCAATACTGGGTAGCAACAGTAAGAAACTAGCCATAGGAAAGGGACACGGCTTTGGACTCCATATCTGTTAAAATACGACCTAAGTCCATTCTTCTTAGAGATAGCAAAAGAGAGCCTAACAGGACATGATACACGGGGAAAGACCCTGCCTTACCTTCCGTGAGGTGCGACGGCCCTGAAGGTATCTTGACGGGCTAGTAGATGGTGTTCCACCAGGGGTCGGAATAGCTTCGGGCTAACCATGTTGACGCGCAGCAATGCCCGTTGATATGGTTGGCATTGCACATTATACCCACCTCCTCTCGAGTTGCACACCCGCCTCCCGCGGCAATGGCATGAGTGGTGTATGATAAGTTATTCCCCACAGAGTGTCTTAGATATTATGCTCGCTCTTGTTTGCTCTTTGTTTGGATGGAAGGGGCTCTAAGGCACCCGACGGCCCTAAGTATACACATAAGCATATCTATACCACTAAGAAATATGACACGTCCCTATTTACATACCGCCGCAAATCGCACAGTACGGCGAGGGTGGAACACGCGGACAGCAAAGATGACCGGGGCATGGGTGCACCCGCGTTGTCACGCTGTTGACCAGCGTTTGGAAACGGGCAGAGAGTCGGACACCGACACGAGAACAACACACACATCGCACATTGCTCGTTGTGCTTGGGCTGACATACAGATATATCTACATACGAACTCACGGACACACACGTGATATAGGTACCTGGCGGTGTATGTTTGGCACCGAACATCTGGCGGAGCAGTATCTGGGATTCCTCCTGGCGTGCGTGGCTTCGGTCCTGGTGATACTGATAGTACTCCTAGGATTACGGGCGATCGCGGGAGAAGGGCAACGGCTCCCTCCATCCACGCGGGATAGTCCGGCGGGAACGACCCCGGCAGCTAGCCGGTGGCGAACCGGCGTCGCGAAGCGGGGCAGCTGGACGAACCAGACCCATCCGAGGCAGCGAACGTCAGGTGCGGTCACATACATACCTCACCAGAGGGGACACCCCACATCACAATGACCACTCCGAGCAGTGGCGCAAACAACCTTGCAAGCAAGGGCGCACAGGGAAACGAAACACTGCAGCGCAACCTTGGCGGTCCCAATATACCTCTCACACCCGCTCAACCTTCAGGTGGCACAACTCAGGCTAGTGTTGTGACCACACCGAAATCCCCACGGGGAAAAGCTGAGGTCGAGTCGGAGATGTTGACGATCCCTATGAAGTCATCGGCTGACGAGGGGGAGGCACCGACTGAGGACAGCAGTACACCTGCATCGCAACATACCGATGAAGACGTCGATCCCGAAGGGCTAAACACCCCTCAACACTCGGGATTTGGGTGGATCCCAGAGGAAGACGAGAGCCTATATTATGGCGAAGAATTGAGCCTCACGCGGATGGACGCTAGGGAGGAAGCACGCTTGAGATACTGGAAGAAAGTCGGCGATGAGGATAGACGCAAGCCCGACGCTTACAGTGACAAGCTGAACCCGCCCGAAGAGAAGCGGCCCGATGAGCGGCCACGACCCACGGATCCGGCGTACCAGCACCACCGCTGCCCGCCACCGGAACCGACGGCACATTGGGGCTGGGACGAAGTATTCCCCGCGTACTTTCATGCCTCCGACAACATATTCGGAGTATACGGACCAATCGACCGACCGATATACGCATATGCGGAACGGGGCCCGGTCCGCCGCGAACGTGGAGGGTCGTAGCACCCGGAGTGCGTAGGCCATATCGCATCGACACGGAAACGATGTTGAGAGGTATGGACCTACACCTGAACCAAGACCCGGATCGGGAAAGGGAGGAGTATCAGAAACCGGTGCGCTACGCGTATGACCCACTGACGCGTAGAGTACATCGGATCTACCCACCTTACCCAGATATCACGGATGCGGAGCGCAGGCTGCGGCTACAATACCCGGCGCTCGCAGACACAACCAACGAACGAACGTTCCCGTTCACACCGTCTAAGGAGCCGTACCGAATACGATTGGTGGGCAACCAGGTTAATTGGGTCCCAGACCCGCACTTGTTTGAGGCAAACCCTCGCAAGATTAACATGCCGCCACCAAAGCCTCCACTCGACGAACGGGGCTTCTCGAACTACCTTGACAAAGCGAGGTACGAACCCATCGAACAGGACAACGTCCTGAGGGTGCAGTGTGAAGGGTCAAAGAAACGCGGGAGAGGATGGGGTCCGAGATGCTCGCGGAGATGGCACCTCACGGAAAGAGCTTATGCATCACCAGAGCGATACGGGCCTCACCGATGTCCAGATCACGCATACAACAATGACATCGAATTGATATCCTGCGCACAATTACCGCCATGTTTCGGATGGGATGTCCCTCACACATGGGGTCGGGACAACCCGTTACCGGGGATCGCTCGGTATAAGTCGATGGATGAAGACCGAGTGAGATTTACCAAAACCTTGTTCGAGCAAGCCAAATCGCTGCGAGGATGGGTGGGATTGGAGGACTATCAGCGAAAACACGCCCTCCGGTTCTACTGCATCTGGGATGATCCGAGATGTCTGCTCGAACCACACCAGCTCAGAAAGTTGCAGTGGTCGCAGGAAGATATCAATTCTTACTACAGACTGCTCGAACTTTCGGGTATCCCATCGCCCGAGGAAGTCAAGGCATACCGAGCCTACTACCTTCGGAGCAAACATGACAAACCCTGGGACCTCAGGGTCGAAGAGAATGTACTCGCGTACTATAGGCAGGTCTTAGGCATACCCAAGCCTCCCCTCCCTATGTAGGCCGCGAGGCATAAGACGACGTATACCTGAGCGTTTCCGAGGTGCGGCTCGGGTACGGCAGCAGTATTACGTACGGTTCCAACACGAGCATCGGCTCGCGTGGCTGCTGACGATATACCGGCAGTTGACGAGGAGCGACGACCCAAATACATCCCGCATCGCCAACCAGTTAGCCGATCCTGACGAGAACGTTCCGAACACATATCGAGGCCGCGCGAGAGGCTTCGAACAGTGGATCGAACCATTCAGAGCACAGGACGCACTGGGTTGGGACAGACTTGTCCAAGCAGATGAGTTCCGATGGCACAAAATAACTCAACGGTTGGATTATATCTACCACTTTCGACGTGAGTGGCCGTACTGGAGGCAACAGCACGAATACCAGCTGGGGCAGATCATTGGTCAATTCGCCCCAGTCATAAGATGTATCGTGCCACAGCATTCGGAAGTCGGAGAAGACTTGACCTGGTCGGAAGCGAGGGCTTTGAAAGAAAGCCTGGACCAGGAATTAGACATGCCCGCGGAAGACATGGAGACGGCAACCATCATCACCGTCTACCGAAGAGGAGTTCATAAACTCCCTCGAGGAAATATACCTCGACGAATAAGCGTAGACGCGTTTTGAGACCCAGCCAATGGGTTGTATATATATTCTTAGACACTTCTACCTTCGCCACAGCGAAGTAGATACTTGCCGGGTGGCAATAAGAAAATATCTGCAGACAACAAAACCAAACAAACAACGCCGAATACGCCAACGGCACCCTTGACACAGGCATAGCGCCAGTTCATCCCTATGATTGACGAGGATGCACGGGGGTATTGAACAATTGAGATCAATGCCTCCCTGCATTCTCGGGATCACAGATCCTTAAGACTGCGAAGTGACTCAGTGGTTTGACTGCGACATGATCAGACCGTTGTACGTCTATGACAGATCGCCATAGAAGAGGGGGAGATAGTTCAAAATTCAAATTCAAATTTGAATTCGAAAATCTCCAAACTCAAATTTGTATTTTATAAGAACCGGACGTACAACGGTGATGAAGAGCAAAAACTTAGCGGTCACTCAAGTCACTCAATGTGTTGTCTCCACAGGAGCCGATCACACATGAGGAAACAGATCCGGAAGGTGCGCTATTTACCAATCTAACACTATTGCTGTTGACATTCAAGACAACAACAAAAATTAGTTTTTCATTTTTGTGTCAGATTTTCATTTTTGTGACAGTTTTTCATTTTTGTGACAAAAATTCAAATTTTCAAATTTAACTGTAACATTTCGCGAAAATTTACGATATTTTGCGGACGAATATAGCCGTTAATTTGAAAAATTCAAATTTTCACCCAAAATCAAAATTCCAACCAAAACTGAAATTCCAACCAAAACAGAAAAATCAATTTTTTTTGTTGTCTTGAATGTCAACAGCAATATTTACTACGGTTCCCGTAAAAGACGGGGAGGGGGGATTGTAGGCACAGATAGATAAATATGCGACCTTTTCTTATATCCCTATACTGATGTATTGCTGTTGACATTCAAGACAACAAAAAAAATTGATTTTTCTGTTTTGGTTGGAATTTCAGTTTTGGTTGGAATTTTGATTTTGGGTGAAAATTTGAATTTTTCAAATTAACGGCTATATTCGTCCGCAAAATTTCGTAAATTTTCGCGAAATGTTACCGTTAAATTTGAAAATTTGAATTTTTGTCACAAAAATGAAAAACTGTCACAAAAATGAAAATCTGACACAAAAATGAAAAACTAATTTTTGTTGTTGTCTTGAATGTCAACAGCAATATAGAAGAGCTATATCTCTTTAAGATATAGTTATATCCGTTTTTATTTATATGCTTTTGAGCCGGTTGAAAACGATAATATTACAATTCATAACCAATACTACCTTTTTTAAGCAGTATAATATTATCGTTAGGGGTGATACTGCGGGAAATGACTCTCTTTTCACTTTTTGTTGCTTGGCTCTGACAGTCTCCTACATTTTCCTCCATACTGGTTTCCTCTCTTTGTAGATGAGAAAGATTAGGTTATTCTCAGAGTGCTGTGAAATTGATAAATACTCCGGCTTACATTAAATAATATCTTTTGATTACAACCGACAAAATGTCCGTGCCTCTTAGAGTGCTAAAACTCATTACGAGGTCTTACTGTCTTGTTCTTTGAGTTTGTTTTAGTAGCCACAGTGCAGCAGACCAGATTATGTGCTGTCTTCCCACTGCCACAGACGCCGGTCACCTACCCACGGAGACAGGTACAATGCGTTCAAAAGCAACTGAGCCAAAGGGTCTCAGTGCGAGAGCTTCCCTTTTTATGTGCTAATTAATGGAACGGCATAAACCCCTTTCGACAGTCGCCTCCCAGGTCGGCGATGGTCTTCTTCCTTCCTTGCTTGCAGTGCTCCAGAGTTAAGCGCTGCCAAGGCCCATAACCCACTAGACGAGAGGGTTCGTACTTTACTTTTACTTGGAGATTTGAATAATTACTGACACGTCACTAAGTGCACCAACCCTTTGAATTCACCGTTACGCATAGAGTGATATAGGTAAATAGGTAATTGTCCTTGGGGTGGGCCGGTATGACTAAATACTATTATTAATAAAATTGTCCATTGGTGAACTCTGTGAATCATTGGTCATGGCGTACGAGCTCTGCAATCAAGCCTCGGAACCTTAAACTAAGATTTCTTTGAAACTATTATGATTATTATGATTATGATTATTATTATTATTATTATTATTATTGTTTTTGTTTTTGTTGTTTTTTTGTTTTTTGATTTTTTTGTTGGGATCGATCCCTTGGTATTGTACCTCTCCCATTTATCTCTTCCGCTTCCCACTCAGCTCTATGAGTGGCAAGTATTCTATCGAAACAGTGCTTGCGTAAAGATCAGCGCATTGAGACATCGATCTATTGATAGGCATATGACCTATCTACTTATTTACCTATGCTCAAATTTTTACGAATGTCTATCTATCTATCTATCTATCTATCTATCTATCTATCTATCTATCTATCTATCTATCTATCTATCTGTCTATCTGTCTATCTATCTGTCTGTCTGTCTATCTGTCTGTCTGTCTATCTGGCTATCTGTCTGTTTGTCTATCTATCTATGTCTTTTACGCAATCACTCCTGTAAATATCTATCTATCTATCTATCTATCTATCTATCTATCTATCTATCTGTCTATCTATCCATCTATCCATCTAGCCATCTAGCCATCGAGCCATCTAGCTATCTATCCATCTATCCATCACCCATCACCCATCCATCTATCTATCCATCTACATCCATCTACCTATCCATCAATCTACCTATCTATCCATCTATCTATCCATCTATCTATCTATCTATCTATCTATCTATCTATCTATCTATCTATCTATCTTCTATCTATCTATATATATCTATCCATCTATCTATCTATCTATCTATCTATCTATCTATCTATCTATCTATCTATCTATCTATCCATCTATCTATCCATCTACCTATCCATCTATCTATCCATCTATCTATCCATCTATCTATCCATCTATCTATCCATCTATCTATCCATCTATTTATCTACCTATCTATATATCTATGTATCTATGCATCTATCTACCTACCTATCTACCTATCTACCTGCCTATCTACCTACCTACCTACCTACCTACCTATTTCTCTATCTCTCTATCTCTCTATCTCTCTACCTACCTACCTCTCTATCTCTCTATCTCTCTTCTCTCTCTATATATATACATACATGTATATATATACATAAATATATCTCTCTACCTCTCTACCTCTCTATCTCTCTATCTCTCTTATCTATCTATCTGTCTATCTGTCTATCTATCTATCTATCTATCTATCTATCTATCTATCTATCTATCCATCCATGCATCTATGCATCTCATCTTATCTATCTATCTATCTATCTATCTATCTATCTATCTATCTATCTATCTATCCATCTATCTATCTATCTATCTATCTATCTATCTATCTATCTATCTATCTATCTATCTATCTATCTATCTATCTATCTATCTATCTATCTATAAACATCACGGCTTAGCTGGGCATCGGGTCGATTGGTCGAAGGTGGCAGGTCCATCCGTTGTCCTCGATTTGAGATTTGAGCTCGTTGTATCGGTTGGTCTTGTAGGCTCGTGCGTCAAGGATGTTTTCCTCGACCGGGCACGTTAGCTCGATCAGAATACATATCTTGGTAGACAGTGACCAGACAACGATATCGGGGCAGAGGTCAGTGACACAAAATGTGGACAGGAAAGGCTTGCTCAAAGATAGATAGATAGATAGATAGATAGATAGATAGATAGATAGCTGAGATATCGACTAATGTCAGAAAAAAGGAGCTTCTGATTTCGTCAACCAAGGAAGTCTGTGGGTAAAGTATTAAATGCGGAGCTCGCGGCATGGTATCGTTCTCTGTTCATCGATGTTTCCGCGCCTTGGGTTTTTCCCATCCCCAATCCAAATCCCTTTGCTTCAAGCTATCGTCCTGCGTAGCTCGTTGCTCTTTTGCGATTTATCGCTCCTGTGCAGTCAAAAATTGGACTAATCTTCTAGTCCGTATTGGTGACTGCATTCCATCATAGCCGTCCAGTGTTGCATAGCCCGGGCTAGGTCCCTGCGGGGGTTTAGGCCTCATACAATGTCATCATTGTAGCTTGCGCAAGCTTACGGTGCTCAAAACACTTGGACTAACGGCTTCCTTTTCTTTTCTTCCTTATCCTCCCACTCTCCATTCCTAGATTGCCTTTTTCTTCAACGTCCTTCCTCCTCTTCTTTTTCCAGAACACAGTCTACCCGTGATTCCCATCCCGGACACATGCACAGTACACAAATTATTGTTTGATGTGAAACTGCGTTCCTTTGCAAGGACTACATTCCTTTGCGACATCTCATCTATCTATCTATCTATCTATCCATCTTATTTATTTACATATCCATCATTTCTTTTCTTTCAGTTGCGCAGTTGCATGGCCAACAATCGCGTGAACTTGAGGTGAAAAGGAAATCTGGGTGGTGTAGAACGGACATCTGAGTGTGTTGTTGTCACATTCTGGGTATAAAAGTGGCACCACAGGCTAGGCTTTTCAGGAAGCAAACCCAGAAATTGGTCCCAGAAACCCGGAATTCTGGGTGGTGTAGAACGGACCTAAGTGAGAGAATGGAATGGACACGCTTGACAATAAACAAATTTATTTTTTACATCACCCGTCTGTCAGATAATAGAAAGAAAGGATACCGGGGGGGGCGGGGGGGGGGGGGGCGAAAGAGTAGAGGGGAAAAAAAAACGAGAAAAAGTAAAACAAAAACAGAGAAAACGTGTCAAAGTTGGGTTGGTTCTGGAGGCTGATCTTGATCACTGCCGTCCAGTAGCCGCCAATTGAACCCGCCGCTTCGGTGCCTACCGCACACAGGTAAGGACAGGTGAAAATTTTCGGCCAGGAAATATTTCCGCCAGTGATTTTTCACCGCAGAATACGTTGTTTTTGCACAAAACTTTGGGTGGCAGGAATTCTTCCCTTCGTTTGACCGCAATATACGTTATTTTTTGCCAAAATTTGAGGTGGCCGAAATTTTTCACTCGTCCTTACATATTATATGTATAGATTGCTTGATAGATGCATGCATACATGTATGTATGCATCTATGTATGCATGTATGTATGCATGTATGTATGCATGTATGTATGCATGTATGTATGCATGTATGTATTATGACATATGTATGTATGTATGTATGTGTGTATGATACTATATTCACTA
>WBZZ01001160.1:92500-101771 GCA_019918135.1 Paulinella micropora | reverse complement strand
CATGTGGATACTTGGGACAATAACCGCCCACTATGTGATAAGGATATCGACGGGTATGAGGTGAGTGGTCTGAGCCTCGACACCGAGAGGCGATATGAGTTCGTTTCAACTACTGCGGGAAATAATCTTAATCATTATACTTACGCTATTCTTCAACGAAGTGTGCTTGTGAAGGGAATTGAAATTTTGATGAGTTGATATTTATCAACTTCACTCTCATTCGCTTTGCTCATTCTCGTTTGTTGATAAACATCGAAAAAACGATATTTTAGAATAAGCGGGAGTGCGTCAGCACGAAGCGCAAATCTAAAATATCAAAAAGAATAATAAAATAAAATAAAAATATTTTTTTGTTTTATATACACAAGAGATGACTACTCACCAGAGAAATTTAATCGCACAAAATCCTGACGGAGATTTCGTAAATGTAAAAGTTGGGCATGATGGTTATCTTGAGACTAATGTTGAAAAAACAGCATTTGGCGAATTAGCAACATCACAATACACACCGATTATACAAGAAACATTTATGTATAATGTAAATACCTCTAAGTGGAACACAAGCACTACTAATGCTACATTAGAGCAAAAGAGTGCTATGGCATATCTAACAACACAGGCAGTTGGAGGTTCAATATTATTAATTGAAACAAAAAAGAAAATTAAATATCGTGCTGGTATGGGTGTATGTGTCAGATTACTGCTTTGTGGAATACAAACGAAGCAGGCGGATATTCATCTTATGTAGGTATTGGTGATTCCTTATTAACGGACGGATTTTTCTTCTCAAGAGAAAATGGTGTAATGAAAATATACCAATTAAACAACTCCACTGTCATTACCGAGGTTAAACAAAGTCAATTGAATGTAGATAAAGCAGATGGAAACGATTACTTACCAGCCATTGATTTCAGTAAGGGTAATGTATTTCAGATTAAATATCAATACTTAGGTTTTGGTCAGATTCATTTTATATTCAAAATCCAAACACGGGGATATTTCAACTAGTCCATGCTATACGATATGCTAACAGCAAAACTGCTCCTTCTCTTAATAATACTACTTTATCATTCTTGGCTTCTATAGCAGTTGGTGCTAATCCGCAAATCCAAAATCTTAGAATTGCCAGTGTTGGATGCTTTATTGAAGGAACTGAAATCATAAGAGGTATTCCATTTATTTATGAAAGAACAGCAAATACGACGAATGTAGCAACTCATGCTTTTACTATGAGAAATAATACTAATATTATTGGAAACACTATTGCTAATTATAGTATAGTGTATCCTAGACGGCTAAATGTCTTAAATACAGATGGTAAATCTGGTGTAATCATTAAAGTAATAAAAAATGCTACCCTTACTGGTGCTGTCTATGCTGAAAACAATACTAATACAAGTCTGGCTTCATTTGATACTACCGCAACTATTGCTGGTGGAAATACTATTGCCGTTGTATTTGTTAATACGAATGATGCTCAAAGCATTGATTTTAATGATTATGCTTTAGATGATATGTTGCCAAGCGAAAGGCTAACTATAACAGCACAGGCTACTACAAATCAGACTATAAGTATTCAGTATGCTTTTACTTGGTTAGAAGACCCATGAAAGCAAAAAAAAAAAAATAAAAACAAAAATGGAAGTGTGGATTTTCAAATATCACTTTTAAAAATACTTGATAAAATTATTTTTTCTAACTTCATTCATTTCTTCATTTTTTTCTAGAAATGAAAGCACACATGCCACATCGCAAAATCTATCATCGTCAATTGAAACTGATAACACATTTTTTTTATTACACTCTTTACAAGATGCTTTCTTTAATATACATCCTTCTTCTGTACATGTAGCAGTAGCTATCTCTTCTCCTACATTAGCCTTTATTTCAGTGATACCTGTCTCTTTTAAATCAGTCGCCGTAAAAGGAGTGCTTTGTTCCTCCATCATTTTTTCTAATGTAGCCTCCAACGGAATAACTACTTTCACGTTGTCATCCATCGGCTTGTATTGCTCGTAGAAAGAAACAATGTCGGGGTTAGTCCATTTAATTGTCGGCTTTTTTATTTCGCCGTCAAGGTTCCATTTTTCAATTTCATTCAAGTAGTCTTGTTTTGTGTTCAGGTCTGACATGATATATATTAGTAAATATTAATTTTTATTATAAATATTTTTTTACTTCACTTTTAATGTCAGTAAATTTCTCAAACCACGGCTGTTTCATAACACTTTCAAGGTATGGCTTATCAATAACTGCTACATCTTGGATTTTCTTACCTTTATACTTACCGAATGGAAAAATATCCCTTGGCTTGCCTGCCCGTGCATTTTCAATCATTTGGATTTTGTCAGTAATTATCTTTTTAACATCGGTAACAGAAAATGTTTCTTTTTTATTTTCAATAGAGAGTTTCTCAAACTTCTCACATAATCTGGTGAGGGTGGTCATTGGTCTATATAGAGTGGTAAAAAAATTTTATGGAAAAAAATTAATTAATTGATATTTATCAACTTCACTTTCATTCGCTTTGCTCATTCTCGTTTGTCGATAAACATCGTTTTATACTTTAATGAAGGGCGATGTTTTAGAATAAGCGAGAAATCTTGCTATTAGCAAGATAGAAGCGCAATTCTAAAATATCCTTAAAATCCAAAAGGTCTAGTTTCAATCGCATTCTCTACAATTCCGATAACTTGTCTTTTCGTATATGTAAAACTAAATATCTTTTCTAAGTATTCGCTTGTTATTTTTTTCTTTTGTTTGTCTCGTGTTATCTTGTTGTTTTCTATTATAACTACTTTTCCAGATTTCTCAATTCGCTTTGCAATCCGTAATTCTTCATCAGTCTCCAACAATTCAGCCAGTTCATTTTTACCATTCTCAAATAATTCAGTGTTCGTAATACCTAGCCCACAACTTATTACACTTAACATATTCGGTAAATTCAACGCTTTTTTTGTTTCATAGTTCATACTAAAATCCTTTTACTTTCATACAGGCCTTACCATTATCTAATAAGTATCCATAACATTTCGGCCCTCCTCCCACAAAGGTTTTTATTTTCGCTCCTTCAATTCATCTGTCCAATCTCCTAGTAAATCTCCTGTCTCTACATCTGCCTGATTAATTTCTTTGTTAGTCGTATATATTACGCTGTCTGTGTCATGATACAATATCCTATTACCTAATATATCCATCATATTGTAAAGTCTCATTCTCGCGTGGCATGTAGTAAATAAAGCAACTACAATATTTGTTTTAATCGGGTCGCTCACCGCGTCCTGTTTTAAGTCATAACTGGCTTCTACAATTTGGTCGTTAATTATGTTAATATTTATATTATCCACTGATTTATCGTTCAATAGTTTGTATAAGGTTTCTTTATCCTTTATCATTTTGTTCTGTGTTTTATTTTGTTTTTGTCCAAACTTGCCCCATAAAGAGTTCAAGCACAACTTAGCCACTGCTCGCCGTCCTTCGTTTTTAAATATTTTGCTTTCATCCATCTTTACACCCATTTTAACTTCCATGCTGTTTATGTAATTTTGTTTTTCTGCTTCCGTATTACATCCCGCGGGATATCCGCTGGATTCTTGTTTTACTTTCAAGAATGTCTTTATGTATTCTTTGAATAAGCTACTGCTTTTATTCTTTCCAGTGCCATACTTCATATACTTTTATCAACTTATACCCTTTGTCTAAGGCCTTGTAAATTTCTGGAGTTGCCCATGTGCCTGTTATTGCTCGTTCTTTATCTGTGTGCTTACATTCTCCGTGTTGCTCAGTCATTCCGCACTTATCGCATAAGTAATACATCATCTTACCTCTGTCCGCCTTCGGTAAGACTGGGTGTAGTAAGCCTCTTGGTGGTAGCATCTTAACCTTAGCCACGCCAAAATATTCTCTGTTTATAATTTTATTTTTCATATTTTTTCTTTCCTCCTCGTTGCTTGGTCTAATAATTATATGGTGTCCGCTTGGATAAAGGTCGTAATACATCACTGTCGGATAAAGTGAGCATATGTCAATATATTTTGCATACTCATTATCATGTCGTGATTTCCAATATAATTTCAGAGCATTCACTCTACCTCCAAACATTGCCTCTCGTGGGTTTAGTCCTTCTTGTTCAGTAATTCGTTCGTTTGTATCCTCTGCCAGTCTTTCACTGGTTTTCATCAGGCTCCATTCACACTCCCAGATACTTATTACTTTCGCTTGTTCGCTAAGTTGTTTTTCTCTTCTCATTGTTTCCTTGTATAGTTCGCCCATCGTCTTATTCTTCTTCACATTCATAGCATTGCTATTCCAACACTTATCACATCCGTGCCAATGACATCCGTAAAACTCATAAGCGGTTTTGTTTTTCTCGTCCCAACCATCTACATACACACGAGATCGCCCGAGTTGAAACATTTTTTCACCTCCGTTGAATGCGTGTTTAATATCGGTTTTGTCTAACCTGCTTCTGTATGCTAACCATTCTACACAAGCCCTAGAAGTCATCCTGTTTTGCTTTTCCGCTTTCAATATCGCAATTGAATTCTCTGGCATAAACTTAGCACGATACAATGCCATAACACAACTCCCAATAGTTGTATATTGAAAAGGGTCAATACCAAACTCTAGAAACTGATTTCTAAAATCTGTACAACCCTTCCTCAGTATATCAACATCTGAATGACAATACTCAGCGATTTCCTTCGCCATATCAAACCTGTTATGTGCTTTCACTTGTTCATCATACCATTCAAGAAATTCCTTTCGTTTATCACCTCGCATCGTGTCGTAGCAGTAATGTTTCTTATGGGGCATTACACCAACATAGTTTCTATTTTTCGCAGTATTGAAGAAGTGCGGGAAGAAACCTTTCTTAAGTTCCGTAAGTCCGAATGTCTTTGGAAAGTCTGACAATTGCATCGTAAGAAAACTTAGGCTGTCTATAAAGCGATACTTCTTAAGTGTCATCATCATAATCTTACCACCTTCATAGATTACAAATGGAGTTTGTCCATCATCAACCAACCACTTAAGAATAAACTGACAATCATAACCGCGGGCATTGTGTGCGATAAATGTAAATCCGCTGTGTTTAGTGTCAAAAGCCCAATTACAGAAATCTTGAATGTTCTTGTGAATTACTGGCGGTTCCTTCGCATCGTAATACTGGCTTTCAGCATGATTAACAATGTGCTCGCCTGTGTCCTGTGTCGCTTCAAAATCAAAGAATATGTATTGCTCTGACAGCGGTAAGATTTCTTTTTGGACTATTTCTCATTGATGTTCAAGCGGTTTCACTAGTTTGCAATTTCGGCATTTCGCATATCAGCATTTGTGCTCATCCTTCTTTCTGTAATTCAGCCCGCACGATTTACATTTCGCTTTAACATCACAGTTTGTTGTTCTGTGGTTATTAAAGCATTCAGTGTTTGGAAACTTTCTATTACAATTATCACATTCTTTCCACTGGCTCTTGTCATTTATTCCCTTACATCCCTTGGTTTCACAGATACTACATTTGGCTTCACAGGCATGTATTTCCTTATACCCTCTTAGACATAACTCACAGAAATTCTTTTTTGATAGCATAGACTTCATGTTAGTTATAGCATCGTAGTGTCCTTCAGTCTTTAGAATATAAAGGTTAGTAAGCAGTTCTCCGTTCGCATCAAGTAGTTCTGTTTTATAAATGATTTTGTCAGGGAATTCAACAATAACCAGATTGTATTTAATGTGATTAGCAAATGTATTAATTTCTGGTATTGCACACACATCCTTAATAACTTTCGCTTCATCGTGTAAAGCCTCTGCCATTTCCTGCTGTATCTTTCGTCCTCGCATAATTTGCGAGAATTTTTTGTGTTTTTCAATTTTTTGCTTTAACTACAACGATTGCTCGTGCTAAGCATAAGTTATCGCTGTTGGTAATACTGATTACTCCTTTCTTTCTGTAGATATCCAATTTGTTCAAAACCTGTAGCATTGTTCCACCAGTCGGCATTTTAACAGATTTCAACACAAATTTTAATTTATCAAAGTTTATTCCGTTCTCATCCATGTAAAGACTTTCGTTGCTTTGAAATATTGCTGACAATCTTTCTAAAACTTTTTCAACAGAGATTTGATTAACTTTGTGTAAGCTTGTTGATACTTTTCCATAGTAATCCACAAACTCAATACCTAGGCTAACCTTATCTGCGGGCGATTGTCGTCTTACAAAGTCGTTCAACACGATCTCAATAAATCTTATTACATCGCGCATCGTAAATGATCGGAAGTTGCAGTTGATCCTTACCGCATATCGGCTTTCATTTATTCCTAGTTCGTGTTCCTTGCTGTCGTCCCTCATGATATCATAATTACCATACCTCAACAAGTATCTGTAATTTTCTTTCAGTTCTTTTTTCTCTTCAATCGTAGGTAAAGGTGGGGCTATTGATATAGCATGGTGTTCGAAATACACCGCACCTCTTACTTGGTTCAAGTAGTTTTGGGCTGTCGGTGTATCAATTTTATACCCCCTTACCTTTGGTTTGATATATAGCACATCCCGACCCCTGACAGACTTGATTTCGTAATTTATCTTATATTCCCTTAATCTATCCAACCTGCAGACCTTGCCGTTATACGTGTGTCTCCATGTTTGATAATAGTAAATCAAGGAAAATATAATTTTATAAAATTAAAATATTTGTCTGCCTCAATCGGTCGTCCCCTCGTGGCCTCGTGTGTGCCCCTATATATAAGGACCCTCCTTGTCTTTAAATGAAAATTCAGTGGTTTCCTCAAAGAAACCTTTTTGATTACCAAAAATATGTTTCTGAGACTTCATATGTCGCGTTTTGTTTCCATTATGTATTTCAGCACCACATCCACACTTAAAATCTTTATGCTTCCAAATTTTCTTCTTTTCTTTTTTGATTATTCTTGTTTCTTTATCGTAGTTATTTTTCCATTCCTCATATTTAGGTATTATATTTTCCTCGTGATATTTCTTTGCTTCTTCCAATGCTCTTTTGATTTTTTCTTTCCGATACAGAAACTCTTACACACATAACCTTTCCTCCTTCTCTCCATTGAACTTTTACTATTAGTCTCTTTTCATTAATCTTTACCATAACACAACCTCTGGACATTCTAAATCTCTGAGTGTCTTCGTTTGTCATCCTATATGTGTCTTTATTTTATTTATTTAAATAATAATTATTTAAAGGTAGCAGTTTTTCTTTCTTTTGTCTGCTTTTTAATAGGAAGACGAAATAATGAATAACGGCTTAGTGGAAAAACACTTCTCCACCAGACACCTAGTGGCTCAGGACAATTTCACACCTATTCTCAACTTTTTCGCTTTTTGTGTAAAGTAGTCCAGAGAAATTCGAAAAAAGATTTTAATGAAATTGATGTTTTGAACTTAGAGAGAATAGCTAGAGGAAATAATGAATAACGGCTCTTAGTGTGGTTTGTGCGACGAAACTGCACTGAACATCCGTCCTGAAGTGGCCCCCTATACTACTCCCAGAGAGAGGATAAGAAACATTTTCGAAGCAAAAAAGGAAAAGGAACAGAAAATTTCGAAGCAAAAAAGAGCGAAGGGAGAAACACAGGGATGAGTGGAACTGGAAGGGGGGAAAGAAAGGAAAAGGTAGCCACGGAAGTGGTGGAGACCGTGGAGTCCAGGTGGTATGGGAAATACGGTCAAATACCTCTTTCGTTAACGTTGAGAATACATGGGGAAGAAATTAAACACAGTAGATGCCGTGAGGTACTTTAAACATATTATCCTGCTGGATCCGCCCTCCGGTGTTCAAATCGTTGGTCGCTTATTTGGGTATGAATATTGGTTGACCCTTCACAAGAGCTAGAATACACCAACAGGGAAAGAAGGAGAGAGAGAGAGAGAGAGAGAGAGAGAGAGAGATGAGATGAGAGATCAAGAGAACTTGAAGAGGAAGAGAGAGAGAGAGAGAGAGGAAGAGAAAGAGAGAGAGTATATGTTTTTTAATAATATATAGAGTATATGTATAAATATATATATACATAAAAATATATATAGAGTACATGTTTTTAATTATATCATATATATGTATATTTATGTATATGTATATACATGTAGAGAGAGAAGATAGAGAGAAGAAAGATCGAGAGAGAGAGAGAGAGAAAGAGAGAGAGAGAAAGAGAGAGAGATAGAGAGAGAGAGAGAGGGAGAGTATGTGTTTAATAATATAGAGAGAAAGAGGAGATAGAGGGGAAAAAGGGGGGGGGGATAGAAAGGAAAGAGAAAAAGGAGAGAAATAGACAGAAAAGGATGATTATGATGTATAAATATAGTAAGAATACAGGGTAGAATATGTAACACCGGAATACGGTGAGAACTTTGACTCATTAGACTCCGGTATAACGGGTGCGTATGGGACGCTTATTTCAAATGGTATGTGTGAGATACGATCCGAAATAAGGATGACAGGGGTATCTTTTTTAGCGAGAGAGAGAGAGAGAGAGAGAGAGAAAGAAAGAAAGAGAGAGAGAGAGAGAGCTTGATCGTGAGAAAGAGGAAGAGATAGAGAGAGAGAGAGAGAGGAAGAGAAAGAGAGAGAGAGATCGAGAGAAAGAGGAAGAGAAAGAGAAAGAAAGAGAGAGAGAGACACACACACACACACACACACAGAGTTTATGTTTTTGATAATATATAGAGAAAGAGGAGAGAGAGAAAGAGAGGGGGGAGGGGGGGAGGAAGGGAGGGAGGGAGAGAGAGAGAGAGAGAGAGAAAGAGAGACAGGGTGGCTTTTCTGGGATGGTTGACAAGGATTGTGAGGTGTGTGGCGCGTGATATCGAAAAGGTCGTGGTGAAATAAGTTGTTGAGAAAGGGACTGGAAGTTGTACTGCTTGATGGTATAAACACAACAGATACATACATACATATGTACATACACATACATACATACATACGTACGTACGTACATACATACATACATACATACATCGTACGTACATACATGCACGATTACATACATACATACATACATACATACATACATACATACATACATACATACATACATGCATATATACATGCATATATACATACATATATGGATGCATACATTAAGTGGTGTGCACCTAGGAGAGAAATAGTGTTTTACTACATATTCACACAAAATACACGTATATGCTCGAAAATGTCGTCCATACTCATCCGATATCACAAAATCGCAAGCGTGACGCATACAATCCAGGTGCTCCTTTTGCACTTTTCTTGCAGGTTCACATCAC
>WBZZ01001160.1:65000-80000 GCA_019918135.1 Paulinella micropora | reverse complement strand
GCCATTAGCTGCATCAGTACGCCTCAGATATAGTATTATTATTATTATTATTATTATTATTATTATTATTATTATTATTATTATTATTGTTATTTGGACACCGTGATAGCCCAGTGGTCAAGTTCTACCATCTGGGCCCTGTCGCCAGTTCGATTCCCGTCGGTGCCACCAGTATTTTCATTGAACATACCGGTCCGTCTGGACCAGTATTTTCATTGAACATACCGGTCCGTCTGGAAGTGTTGGAACTGCCCTTGCGGGGGTGTCATTAGAGCCTATCGTCGATTCTTCGTACTCCCCTCACGGGTGAGACGATGGAGGCGCATGTGCAGAAATGCATCAGCCATTGACAGAGAAGCACTATTATTATTATTATTATTATTATTATTATTATTATTATTATTATTATTATTACCAACATTATTTTTATAATGTTACTTTCATTTTTCTTCTAGGTGAAAAATGAAGCCCCGCCGCGACGACGATCAGGGTCATCATCATCATCATCGTCGTCATCGTCATCTTCTTCTTCTTCTTCTTCTTCTTCTTCTTCTTCTTCTTCTTCTTCTTCTTCTTCTTCTTCTTCTTCTTCTTCTTCTTCTTCTTCTTCTTCTTCTTCTTCTTCTTCTTCTTCTTCTTCCTTCTCCTCCTCCTCCACCTCCTCGTCCTCGTCCTCTTCTTCCTCTTCTTCCTCTTCTTCTTCTTCTTCTTCTTCTTCTTCTTCTTCTTCTTCTTCTTCTTCTTCTTCTTCTTCTTCTTCTTCTTCTTCTTCTTCTTCTTCTTCTTCTTCTTCTTCTTCTTCTTCTTCTTCTTCTTCTTCTTCTTCTTCTTCTTCTTCTTCTTCTTCTTCTTCTTCCTTCTTTTCCTCCCAAAGCAAAAGAAAATCCAAAAAAAGGAAAGAATCCTCTTTTTCCTCCTCATCCAGTGATAGAGAATCAAGAAAAAAGAAAATGAAGAAGGAGGAAGCAGAGGCAGACTCAGAGGAGAAGGACGATACAGCAGAATCAGAAATCGACGTTGTAAAGGACGCGGGTCAAGTCGAAGACGAGTATTTCATGCAACGTTTCAAGCCCAGTGTACAACCATTGCTTCTTGAAGAACTGGTCCATCTTTTTAGATGTTAGAATACACAAATATCACACACTCTCAAACTCTCTTTCCTTTGTGTGCGTGATATACTTGCGCATTTGTACTTGTATTTCACCGTGCTAAAATACAGAGAGACAAATTGATTCATAAAAATACGTGCGAAAATATTTGTTTGGGTAGGGACTTGTGCTGGAGCGATGGCAGTTCACTGTATCCGACGAGGCTCTCCGTCAAAAGTACATGTCTGATCCGCTAGCGATTTTGGAAAAATATGACTTTTCGCAAATTTTACACGATTGCCAAGCTACCGTGCTGAAAGTAACTTTCTGTTCGAGTGGCGACCCTGTCACCATGCCTGGCTATGTCTGGAGCGACTTCAAACAGGTACATGAAGCAGAAAGGGAGTGTTTTTGAAACTTACTCTAGGATCTATGTATTTTAATGAGTTCTCTTTCGACAGTTTTGGTAGTTTCCTTTCGATGAAAAAATCTCATGGAAAGTTCGCTTGTGAAAAATAAATGGTGTATGCACCCCTGATATATCATATCATATACCCCTGATATATCATATCATATATCATATCATATATCATATCATATTATGTATCATGTCATATCATATCATATCATATCATATCATATCATATCATATCATATCATATCATATCATATCATATCATATCATATCATATCATATCATATCATATCATATCATATCATATCATATCATATCATATCATATCATATCATATCATATCATATCATATCATATCATATCATATCATATCATATCATATCATATCATATCATATTATATCATATCATATCATATCATATCATATCATATCATATCATATCATATCATATCATATCATATCATCATATCATATCATATATCATATATCATATATCATATATCATATATCATATATCATGTATCATGTATCATGTATCATGTATCATGTATCATGTATCATGTATCATGTATCATGTATCATGTATCATGTATCATGTATCATGTATCATGTATCATATATCATATATCATTTCTCATATATGTATCATATATCATATATCAAAAATCATATATCATATATCATATATCATATATCATATATCATATATCATATATCATATATCACATATCATATATCATATATCATATATCATATATCATATATCATATATCATATATCATATATCATATATCATATATCATATACCATATATCATATGTCATATATCATTATCATTTTTCATATATCATATATCATATATCATATATCATATATCATATATCATATATCATATATCATATATCATATATCATATATCATATATCATGTATCATGTATGATGTATGATGTATCATGTATCATGTATCATGTATCATGTATCATGTATCATGTATCATGTATCATATTTCATGTATCATATTTCATATTTCATATTTCATATTTCATATTTCATATTTCATATTTCATATTTCATATTTCATATTTCATATTTCATTGATCATTGATCATTGATCATTGATCATTGATCATTGATCATTGATCATTGATCATTGATCATTGATCATTGATCATTGATCATTGATCATTGATCATTGATCATTGATCATTGATCATATTAATCATATTATCATATTATCATATATCTTATATCATGTATCATATATCATGTATTATATATCATATATCATATGTCATATGTCATGTGTCATATGTCATATGTCATGTGTCATATGTTATATATCATATCATATCATATCATATCATATCATATCATATCATATCATATCATATCATATCATATCATATCATATCATATCATATCATATCATATCATATCATATCATATCATATCATCATATCATCATATCATATCATATCATATCATATCATATCATATCATATCATATCATATCATATCATATCATATCATATCATATCATATCATATCATATCATATCATATCATATCATATCATATCATATCATATCATATCATATCATATCATATCATATCATATCATATCATATCATATCATATCATATCATATCATATCATATCATATCATATCATATCATATCATATCATATCATATCATATCATATCATATCATATCATATCATATCATATCATATCATATCATATCATATCATATCATATCATATCATATCATATCATATCATATCATATCATGTCATATATCATGTATCATATCATATCATATCATATCATATCATATCATATCATATCATATCATATCATATCATATCATATCATATCATATCATATCATATCATATCATATCATATTATGTATCATGTCATATCATATCATATCATATCATATCATATCATATCATATCATATCATATCATATCATATCATATCATATCATATCATATCATATCATATCATATCATATCATATCGTATCATATCGTATCGTATCGCATGGTATCGTATTGTATTATGTTGTGTTATGTTATGTTTCGCTAGTAAATTCATATTGTGTTTTATTACATTTGATTTGTTAGATTGTATTTATCAAATCGGCATTATACTGTATTGCTTTACAACACATTTATAAACCAAACGCCTACAAAATTATTGTAATAGTGGCATGGTCTGCAGGATCGACAGAGGGCCCTTATTTCAGCCGTAGAAGATGGGCAAAGTGCGGAGGTGGTGAAGGCGCTAATTGCAGGGAAGGCCGACGTCAATGCTTCGGATGAGGTCCAGATTGTACAAGAAATATAAATTCGCAAAAGATGTGGCCCAAAACTATACGAGTGAGTAAGAGAGAGAGAGAGAGAGAGAGAGAGAGAGAGAGAGAAGAGAGAGAGAAAGAGAGAGAGAGAGAGAGAGAGAGAGAGACAGAGAGAGAGAGAGAGAGGAGAGAGGAGAGACAGAGAGAGAGAGAGAGAGAGGAAAGAAAAAAGGAAAGAAAGAAAGAAAGAAAGAGGAAAGAAAAAAGGAAAGAAAAAAGGAAAGAAAGAAAGAAAGAAAGAAAGACGTGGGTATCGCTCTCTGATGCATTCTGCCCCCCCCCCCCCCCCCCCTCCTAGTTGCAGTTTGCAATGAGCTTGGTACACATCTGCACAGACACACAAGCACTATAGTTTCGAGTTTCTGAGGTGACATGTTCACAGTGTCGAACAATGCTGATTTTTCATTTTGCCCTTCCACCTACCTGCGTGACTCTCCCTCGCCACACTGCTAACATCAGTTCTTGTTTTCTTCTAAGCTGGTGCTGACTTCGTCTAAGGGACATATAAAAAAAACAAGAGCATCACTATGTCTTTTGTCAGTCACCTATATTAAGCCAAAGTTCTGTGGGTCCTGATTAGCATGCGCAGTGATGTACCTTAGGCAAAAATGTGACGCACTTTTTCTATCAGCGCCTTTATGCTGTGTGGTAGGACGGGGACACAGCGCTGATAGCAGCAGGGAGATATGGGAAAAGTGCTGAGGTGGTGAATGCGCTGATTGCAGGCAAGGCCGACGTCAATGCTTCAGACAAGGTCTCACAAATTTAAAAGTATGTTTTCTCAAAGAGGTCGCACAACGGATATGCAGAGTATGGGAGAAAGAGAGAGAGAGAGAGAGAGACAGAGAGAGAGAGAGAGAGAGAGAGGGTGAAGAGGGCATCGCTCTCGGATATAGTATTAAAATACTGTGTACCATGTGTAGCTGCCCCAAAAGTTACATTTGTCACATTTGCGAAGAACAAATAACGTTTTATCCTTGAGAGAGAGAGAGAGAGAGAGATTGACTGTATGACTATATTTTGGCATTACATTCCCCGTCTACTTTGTAACAACCTTGGCCACAGTTTCCAGTTTCTGAACAGTGCCACACAACGTTGATTATCTGTTTTGCCATTCCACAAACCCGCGCGCGATCACTGTCCCTCACTATCCTGCTAACGTCAGTTCTCGCTTTCTTCTGGGCTGGTTCAGACTTCGTCTATGCTTTGTGGTAGCTTGGAGTCACAGCGCTGATAGCCGCCATAAAGTCTGGTCGCGTAGGACTGGTCAAGGAGTTGATTGCAGGCAAGGCACAAATCGACCTGCAGGATAAAGTATGTTGAGATAGCGTTGAAAAAGTACATTTACTAAGTTTTTTCTTTTTTTTCTTTCTTTCTTTCTTTCTTTCTTTCTTTCTTTCTTTCTTTCTTTCTTTCTTTCTTTCTTTCTTTCTTTCTTTCTTTATATAAGTGTATATATTTATGTTCAAACAATTTTGCATGCATATATGTGTATAGATATGTATGTATGTGTGTTTTATCTGTATACATGTATATGTAAGCGGATTACATATATTTTTCATTCTTTATGCACATATAGGTTTACATCCATACATACATGCATACATTCATACATGCAGAAGAACGAAAAAAAAAAAAAAAAAAGAGAGAAAGAAAGAAAGAAAGCAAGCAAGGAAGGAAGGAAGGAAGGAAAGAAAGGGAGGAAGAAGGAGCAGTTTGTAACAAGCGTGGCACACCTTGGCACAGACGCGCAAGCCTGCACTGTAGTTTCGAGTTTCTGAGCTCACATGTCCACAGCGCCGCACAACGCTGATTTTTCAATTTGCCCTTCCATCTATCAGCGTGTACGCACTATTCCTCGCCAGGCTGTTAAAATAAGTTTTCGTTTTTCTTCTGAGCTGTTGCCGACTTCGCTTATGCTTTGCGGTAGCTTGGAGTCACTGCGCTGATAGCCGCTGCAGAGTCTGGTCGTGTAGAAATGGTCAAGGAGTTGATCGTAAGGAACGCAAACATGGACACCCGGGGTAACGTATGTTGAGATAGCGTTCCAAAAGTACATTTTACTAAGTATTTTTTTGCTTCCATAATCAAGCGAAATATGTATATTTGTGTATACATATCATGTATGTATGTATGTATGTATGTATGTTGTATATATGCGGGTTGCTTTTATTTTTTCTTGCTTTATGCACATTCATGTTTGAATACATACAAACATTTTACATATTTATATATAGATACATACATATATGAATACATACATATACAGATACAGACGCGACTGGCGCCTCAGCCCTGCGCTTGACTTCTTACGATGCAGAGGTGAGTTTCTGTTCACATGATGGCGTTGATTGTTGTCGCTGTCGTTGCTGCTGCTGCTGTCGTTGCTGTTGCTGTTGTGTGGCCAATGATGCTATTTCTTTGACATGCATAAAGTAGCTATTGCGGATGGTGCTGCTGCTGCTGCTGTTGTTGTTTTTGTTGTTGTTTCTTTCGTTACTGATGCTGTTGTTGTAGCCAATTCTGCTATAACTTTTTGGTCGTTTTTTGATGTTTAAATATGCGCAATAATAGTTATTTGCGGATGTTGTTGTTGTTTTTGAAGGATGGCTTGGTGATGCGTCATGAAATCTCCGACGTTTTAGCCTCAACTCCTGTCGCGATTCCTGTTCAGCATCTTTCGCAATCTTCTTCTTCTTCTTCTTCTTCTTCTTCTTCTTCTTCTTCTTCTTCTTCTTCTTCTTCTTCTTCTTCTTCTTCTTCTTCTTCTTCTTCTTCTTCTTCTTCTTCTTCTTTTTCTTCTTCTTTTTCTTCTTCTTCTGCTTCTTCTTCTTCTTCTTCTGCTTCTTCTTCTTCTTCTTCTCCTTCTTCTTCTTCTTCTTCTTCTTCTTCTTCTTCTTCTTCTTCTTCTTCTTCTTCTTCTTCTTCTTCTTCTTCTTCTTCTTCTTCTTCTTCTTCTTCTTCTTCTTCTTCTTCTTCTTCTTCTTTTTCTTCTTCTTTTACTACTACTTCTACTACTACTTCTACTACTACTACTACTACTACTACTACTTCTTCTTCTTCTTCTTCTTCTTCTTCTTCTTCTTCTTCTTCTTCTTCTTCTTCTTCTTCTTCTTCTTCTTCTTCTTCTTCTTCTTCTTCTTCTTCTTCTTCTTCTTCTTCTTTTTCTTCTTTTTTTTTCTTCTTCTTTTTCTTCTTATTCTTCTTCTTCTTCTTCTTTTTCTTCTTCTTCTTCTTTTTCTTCTTCTTCTTCTTCTTCTTCTTCTTCTTCTTCTTCTTCTTCTTCTTCTTCTTCTTCTTCTTCTTCTTCTTCTTCTTCTTCTTCTTCTTCTTCTTCTTCTTCTTCTTCTTCTTCTTCTTCTTCTTCTTCTTCTTCTTCTTCTTCTTCGTCTTCTTCTTCTTCTTCTTCTTCTTCTTCTAGTCGTTCGAAGCTGAATCCACAGCGGGCATTAGACTGGAATTCTTCGGAGTTGAGGAAGTGGTTCGAATGCGGCTTTTATAAAAGTTCAATACCAGGAGATGATTTGGAGACGCTGGAGAAATCAGGTTTCGATGGCGCGGCATATACGGGTATGAACGACGATACCCTCAAAGCAATGGGCATAAATAACGAACTTACACTTGCAAAAATCAGAGGCCTCAAAAGAAAATTCGACCAATTACCCTAGTGTGAGCATCCCGCACCGTGACAAGAGCGGTAGTGCAGTCGTGTCCTCGCTGAAGCTATGATCATCTTAGGACTATGGTACATATCAGTGCACCTGAACTTTAAAGCTGGCTGCAGAAGAGGAGGTCGAGGACCCTGAGGAGGAGGGGGGGGGGGGGGGGGGGAGATTTGCATATAAGTTGCCACTGTTTGGCATATGTCAGTGTACTCGTGAGATTCATCGGCAGGTGAGGGAAGGTGCGGATGACGATGGCGAGGTCGCTCCATTCTTCAGGGCAGAGATAGTGCACACCGCCGATCACCAACACTCCTGCGCGCCACAAAAACCCCTAGACTGGTTTCTGGGCTTGCTTGTTGATGGGGTTTTGTGGTCCAAACCAGTAAATCGTTCCTGTAGTTGTCTTTCGGACTGTGCGAAGGCTTATCTTGTCTCCTGTCGGTAGCTCAATCTTCGTAGAGCTCTACCACCTGTAGACTCCAACCACAATGATTCACGAAGTGGTACTGAAGCAAAATTGGAAGGACTTCCCTCAGTAAGTTCTGCTGTGTCACTCTTGGGTATGACACAGACCATGGAACTCCGCCTTTCTTCTGGATCACTTTGGGTGATGTTGTTGTGCTTCTACACATACAAGGTTCATAACCCTTAAGAAGTTGAACAGTATAGAGGATATTAGAAATCTATTTAAAGTCTTCCAGGCGTCCATAGTTGACTAACTAACCAGCTCCAAGCGTCCTCTAATATGTTATTGAATAAATACGACAAAAGCACGCAGAACAAACGAAACAGTTGATGCAGGTCTCCAAATAATAAAATAAAAGGAATCCACACAGAACATATCGGCATTTGTGCCACTAATGCCACCCATACTAGTAAATATCCCTTTTTCCATACTATGAACTATTAATATTAACTAACGTATATACAGGTTATATTAATCTCATCACCTAGCTACCAACCTAAGAGAATACTTGTGATTCGCTAACGACTTTTAATATGAATACAATTAGTAGTTAAAGTTCAAGCTGTTTGAATAAAAAATTGAAGAAGTAGTATTGAAAGAAACGCTTTGAACCAGGTAGTCACGAAAGTAAAATTTAGAAATCACCTGAAGAAGTTTCCGAGCACAAAGCAGCATTGAAGAGCTACTTGATATCGACGCAACGCCTTACTTTATTAACATCTTACATAGCATCTAATTCAACGTTAACTTCGGATGCTAGCTGAGGACTTGCGGAAGACATTACAGCTTTTCCAGCATGAAAACACATGTAATTTTCGCAGGATAACCGCAGGGCGTGAGGGAAGTAAGACAAATATTATAGGTATGTATTAGGGTTATTTTTGTAATTCAAGTATGAGTTGACTTGGTTATAATTAATATCTAACGATGTTACTATATACTCGGATTAGTAGTAGGATTAATGTGATCACCATGAATCCGTACCTTGTGAAAGGCGGGGAGGAAGAAAGCAAGGCGCCTGCCTCCTTCCACTCTAAACACAACTACATCTGTTAACACACAACCTAAACTAATTCTACCCACAAACTTCAAGGGCCGTCTCACAACCTTCATCGTGAGTCGCACAGCTCACAAGCACTGGAGACCATACACGCACCTTGCCCCTTACCTACAATGGATAATTTTACTGTTAATAATAGTATTTAGTCATACGGGCCCACCGTCCCAAGGACAATTACATATTTTAAGTGTAACTGTGAATTCAAAGCTTTGGCGGTTTGGGGGTTGGGGCGCTAGCTAGGTGACGTCACGGCAATTATCTTTATCTCTAATAAAGTAAAGTACGACCCTCTCGTTTTCCAGTGGGTTATTGGCCTTGGCAGCGCTTAACTCTGGCACTGCAAGCAAGGAAGGAGACCATCGCCGACTGGGAGGCGACCGTCGACAAAGGATTGGTGTCACTGTTCCTGTAATTGACATATAAAAAGGGAAGCTTTCGCAACACTGTGGCTCAGTAACTGTTTTGAACGCATATTACCTGTCACCGGTTCTGGTTAGGTGAATCACTGGCGTCGGTGCAAAGAGGCAAGAACTAGAAGCACATCGGACATTGCCAACTTGTCTGCTCAAAGAAAAACAGATAGAAGACCTCAATGAGTTTCGGTACTATCAGAGGCACAGACAAAAAGCAGAGAGAAAAAGAAATCAAGGCGAAAGTACAATATGACGGGAGAACTCCGTTCAATGCATTTCAACTAGAGACGGTTTTGGCCCTGGGGGCAAAAGGATTTAAGGGGGCACTCAAGACCCCAGAAGAACATCTTAGCTTAGTCCATGAGAGTAATGTATGTGCATTGCATAGCAAAGGAAAGAAAGTCCCCAACTACATGTGGAGGTGGGGAGAGAGAGAGCAGGAAAGCAATCAGCAAGAGGGAGAGGAAAGATAGGGTTGAGAGAGGAGGAAGAGGAAGCTGAGTTAGACTCAGAGTCAGGATCAGACAAAGAAAACCTTACCTCTTATTTTACTGAGACAGAAAGGCAGCCTACATTAGGGGGAGCTAGTGGTAAGAGTGAGCAAAAGGGAGGAGAAGAGAGGGTGGAGGAGAGGGGGAGAGGGAATAGTCAGCCTTCACCTACTTATTCCACACCAGCAACGACAACAATCAAGACGACGAGCAAGGAGCAAGTAGAGGAAAAAGAGAAGAAAGAAAGAATGATAGTAGCATATGAGGAAAGTTTGGAGCATGAGATGAAAAGGCCCAGAGTTAGTGTTTGACAAGCTAGTAGGTAAAGCCAAGAGGAGTGTGGCGGATTTGGTGAGAGACACCTCACCAGAGGTCAGAACTTGCATATTGTGTGGGCAAGACTGACCAAAAGGTTTGGTAAGGTGAGTGAGAAGGATATGCAAGATAAGATAAATGTGATGAATGCATGGACGTTTGATGATGGATATGATTATGCTCCGCAGTTTGATGAGTTTGTTGCGTTAGATGAAGAGCGAAAGGCAGTAGGCCATAAAACACCCAAGAGAACAATGGAAACTATAATCGCTAATGCCTTGCAAAACCCTGAGTATGCATCAGAGGGGGTGAGAAAGGATTGGGGAGGATGGATGAGCTCGCTGATGAATAAGAAGCAGCATGCATGGTCTTTTGAGGAATGGTGGGAGGAGTTGAAAGAAAAAGCATTGGAAATAGATAGAAACAAAGAAAGAGAAAAGAAGATGAAGAAAGAAAAAGCACACACAGGAAAAGATGCCAACAAAAGAGAGGAAGGGCAGAGAGGCGTTTGTTTTTGGTTTCAAAGAGAGAGTGGATGCAAGTGGGGGAATGAGTGTCGTTTTGCTCATACAGAGGGGCCAGTCACTATGCGTAGTGTGCCTGGGGTGTGCTACATGTTTGAACAGTCAGGCACCTGTGATAGATCTAACTGTAGGTATAAACACACCACCACTAACAAGAAAGGGGGAGGGAAAGGAACAGGATCGAGAAAGAAGACTTTGAAGAAAGGAGACATGAAATGTTTCAATTGTAACATGGAGGAGCATGTGTTCTCCGCATGTGAGAAGGAGTGTAGGATGGGTGTGGGTGAGCACAGACTGCATGAATGTGCAGAGATGAAGGAGAGAGAAGAGCCAGGTGAGAAGGAAGAACAGAGAAAGAAGGAATTTCAAAAGAGAGAAATAGCGGAACATGGAAAGTTAGGTAGGGGGAGTGAGTCAGACACTTCTGACACAGATGAAGAAAGTGAGAGGGTAAAAGCATTAAGAGAGATGACGAGACTTTTGTCACGAGAGAGAGCAGGGCGCGGCATGGTCAAGGAGAAAGCCCACATGGGTAAAGTGAAGATAGTACCAGAGAGTAATCTATCGTCAATGTGAGGGTCGAGTGTCAGGTGAGCAGCAATGTTTTGTGTGCACTCATGACATGGAGAGTGAGAATGTGTTGTTGCGAGAGGCAGCTTATGGTCTTTTGAGAGAGCGATTTTGCGGGCCCCGGGCTGCACACAGATCAGGAAAGAGAGAGTGAGAAGGAAGCCCCAGTGATGGGGGAGCAAAACAAAGTTAGCACACTCAAACAGTTAGTTGAAAAGAAGATCTAGAAGAAAGAGAAGGTGAAGCGCTCAAAGCGCAGGAGTGAGAAAAAGAAAGGAAAGGCAGTGACGAAGAAGGTAGGCCCAGTAGAAGGGCCAATGCATGTTATGCAGTCCAGGAAACCCGTAGGTTTGGCCGACAACGACCAACGCAACCCACGGGGGCAGGACAGCGACATCGACAGCGACCTCGACAGCGGCTCGGACCCAGAGCAGCGATTGGTGGGGAGTGCGGCGCGGAAGTGGTTACATGACCCTGGCGGCGGACTACAGCGTCGGCAAGATGGTGGATGGGAGCAGGGAAAGTAAAGGACTCGGGAGGCTACAGGAAGGCAAGAGAATGGGGGAGCGCGCGGCGGGCGGCGCAACAACTGGACTTTTTGTTTACTACATCATCATAAGTTAAGTTGGCTAGCGGGATACAAAGTTAGTATTGAGTTAGTGCATATAGTTGGTAGGGAGGCTCCAGTTAATTTCTGAATAGGGCTACAAATGTTTACCATCATATACGAGGTTAGTAGCATAAGGTAGACGGGGCCGTTATTCCTAAATAGGGGGAGCAATGGATAATTTATTAATAATAGTATTTAGTCATACCGGCCCACCCCAAGGACAATGACATATTTTACCTATTATCACTCTAAGTGTAACGGTGAATTCAAAGCTTTGGCGGTTTGGGGATTGGGGCGCTAGGTGATGTGTAATTATCGTTCATCTCTAATAAAGTAAAGAACGACACTCTCGTTCTCCAGTGACCTAACCCTTGCAATTTCCCTTTAACAAACCCTAGTACTTACCTAATCTTATATAAAGGGATGAGCACGGTCACTCGTGATCTGGTAAACCCCTGTTATTAAATAACTATTTCTGAAAGAGCACATGCTATCTATTCATTTACATAACACACAGTACAGGAGCACATTCTCAAGCTGAAGTTTGAATACAACGCACATTTTCTGACTTCTGGACTGCACATATGTATTACATATGCATTTTTTCCTAGCCGCAGTGACTGTCGGCCCGCAAATCCGAGTCACCACAGAAAATGATTGAATTTCCGGGAATTTTTTCCAAAAAATGGTCAGAAACACATTTGACTCTTGAAACACACCGGACAGGAATGCAAAATTGTAAAAAAAGATTTTTCAACTTGAAAAGGTTTTCAGAATAAGAAAGTTCGCAACTTAAACTAGATAGCAAAGGCTAAATTTTCACAACCACTCACCCGGCTTACGGTGAAAAAAAAAGTTTTTTTTTTTTTTTTTTTTTTTTTTTTTTTTTTTTTTTTTTAAGTTAAAAAAATAAAAAAAAAAACAGTGCAGTGCAGGCTGAGTCATAGTATTATACAATGTTATATTATTTATATCGTTAAAGCTAGTAATTTTTTTAAAAATTTAAATTTCCGAGTCACTACTAGTGGCACTAGTATAATAGATCTCAGCGTGATCTTTAAAATAAATTTGAAAGGTTTATCACCGTGACTAGAAAACCAATTAAAACAGTAGGTTCTTTTTTTCCATAAAGCCTACGTTTTCATAGTCCGAGCCACTAATGAATATAGAACTTCATTACATATGACAAGCCGCTGAGAGATATATTAATAATAAGGTAGGACAATCAGAAATCGTGACGGCAGGCTCGGACTCTGACAGGCCTTCTTGAACGGCTCGCACTCAGGCTAGTACTGTAGGAGTAAGTGGGAAGCGTATTACCATGAGAGTATATACTAATTAATATTTAGTTAGTATTCATACATAATACTAAAGTCACGTGAATAAAAGTCAATTTTAGCCGAAAGAAAAATAGTCATACAATATTGAATTTTGAAGTCGGATTTCACTCTGATTAGATTTAACTTTAACTTACTATTAAGTCATCATCATTATATGATTTAATCAACATCAATTGAACAATAATGTTAATATCACTTCTCAGTCCAACATCGGACTGTACTGAACCCTTGTCCCGTTTTCCGTCCAGTTTTTGGACGTCGCGTCACAAGTGAACACGTGAATTCGTCCACATTTAGCAAAGACTTCACGAAAGAAAAGAGGGGCGACCCGGGGCGGGTTCAAAGACTGGGATGCATGCAACTTTGGACGCCACCAGTCATCAATATAAACAGGCTAAGGCTAAATGGCATATTATTTCCCTGAGGTTTTGGTAATGACATGCGAGTGTGCAAGAAAAGAGTTTTCAGATCGTTGAGACAGTTATTTCCATTTCGGTCCTTTCTCGATTTTGTTCCAAAGCTTTAGAATTTTCACAAACTAAGGGCTACATAACAAGCGTCCAAACTGAAATTTAGACATATTATATTATCAACACCGTTAAAGTGAAAACTTCAATGTTTCGTCACAAAACCGAAAAAGCGACACAACAGCGAAAAACTGTCACACCTATGAAGATTTTCTTTGAACCATTATTAAAATTATTATTAAAATTATTATTAAAATTATTATTATTATTTTGGACACCGTGATAGCCCAGTGGTCAAGTTCTACCATCTGGGCCCTGTCGCCAGTTCGATTCCCGTCGGTGCCACCAGTATTTTCATTGAACAACCGGTCTATTTCTGGACCAGTATTTTCATTGAATCATACCGGCCCGTCTGGAAGTGTTGGAACTGCCCTTGCGGGGGTGTCATTAGAGCTTATCGTCAATTCTTCGTACTCCCCTCACGGGTGAGACGATGGAGGCGCATGTGCAGAAATGCATCAGCCATTGACAGAGAAGCACTATTACTTTGATTATTATGATTATTATCATTGATGGAGGCACAAGTCCGACAGGATCAAAGGCCAATTGACTGATAAGTCTATTATTATTATTATTATTATTATTATTATTATTATTATTATTATTATTATTATTATTATTATTGTTATTATTAACACTATATTACCCACTTCAATGTCATGAGCAACTCAGTCACTCTCAAGCTTTAGTCAGGACCTGTATGTATGTAATTCATGCGTGCTGTACAATATGTACCTAATCATACAGGTACATGATTTATGGATGTTGGCAAGCAAGAAACCATGCCTTGGATAAGTTACACAGGTAGGTTCTAATCTCTAGTCTTATGAACTTTGATTTTACACACACACACACACACACACACACACACACATATATATATATATATATATATATATATATATATATATACGTTCTGATCTTCGCGGCTTGTGTAGTGGCTCATTTGAAAGCTCTCATCAAGAGCTTTCTAATGAGCCATAACACAGGTTGTAGATGCAAATACTGACTGAGATCAAAGCGCTTGAAGCCATTTTTCGTTGTACTTAAGAAATAGGAATTTCTCAGATTCGTATCATGCATCTCACACTTTCCACTTCGGAAGCCAGCGTTTTGACACCCTCAGTGTATCAGCGGGCTGTCAAGAGAAGT
>WBZZ01001160.1:30000-32500 GCA_019918135.1 Paulinella micropora | reverse complement strand
AGGGTCGTTGCGCGCGTAAAAGATCTTAAACTCCGCATATGCTGGTTGATAGCCCAGGACCCAGCAGACACCAGATTGTTATGGGTGGGGTTTCGAGGCAGCTCTAGCAACCGCGCTTGGTGTATGCACTTGCACATTCGGTGACGTCTTGCAAGAGGTTGCTGGGACTGCGGAATAACCTCGGCTTAGTGCAGTCTTGCCCTCAGGAGCTCCATCGGTGGCCCCGATCATCAGGCGAGGACTGACACGGGGGGGGTGGAGGACCTCGAACAAGGGTATTGGAGGCTTATGTCCGTTGAGGATATGCCATTAGCTGCATTAGTACGCCTCAGATATAGTAAATAATAATAATAATAATAATAATAATAATAATAATAAGGCGTGTACCGCAGTAGACATTTCCGGGGAGAATAATAATAATAATAATAATAATAATAATAATAATAATAATAATAATAATAATAATAATAATAATAATCATCATAATAAAAATAATCATAATAAAAATAAAAATAAAATTAAAATAATAATAATTAATAATAATAATAATAATAATAATAATAATAATAATAATAAGTAGTAATAATAATGATAATAAGAAGGCGTGTACCGCTGAAGACTTTTCCGGGGAGAATAATAATAATAATAATAATAATAATAATAATAATAACAATAATAATAACAATAATAATAATAAAGGCGTGTATGTACCGCAGAAGACATTTCCGGGGAGAATCTCTGTCTTGTAGGAGACTGCTGAGTGTGGTTCCCCAAAGAAGAAGAAGAAGAAGAAGAAGAAGAAGAAGAAGAAGAAGAAGAAGAAGAAGAAGAAGAGGAGGAGGAGGAGGAGGAGAAAGAAGAAGAAGAAGAAGAGGAAGAGGAGGTGGAGGAGGTGGAGGAGAGGGAGAGGGCAGGCGGGCGGGTTTTGACCGGAGTGGCGCTTTGCGAGAGGGACTGTCGGCGATTGCTCGGCGAGTGAGCTGAAGGCCGCGTGGACATGTTAGGCTGAGATGGCGGAGGAGGAGGGGAATGAGAGGGGACAGGATGGGGGAAGTGGGAAAGGGGAGGAGAGGGCAAACGAAACGGGTTGAAAAGCAAAGTCTGGTACCGCACACCCTACATATGCAAATATGCAACACACCATTCATGACGCAGACAATTGATACACCCTACCTACACACACACACACACAAACATCACATACGGACATTTCATGAAATTTTATTTTTTTATGTCATGAATTGATCTGTTTCGCGGATGTATTTCATGCATGCATGCACATATGCAGACTCGTACACATCCTACCTACCTACCCACCTGCCTACATCCATCCATCCATCCATCCATCCATCCATCCATCCATCCATCCATCCATCCATCCATCCATCCACCCACCCATTCACCCATCCATCCCATCCATCCCACCCACCCACCCCATCCATCCCATCCATCCCACCCATCCCACCCACCCACCCACCCATCCATCCATCCATCCATCCATCCAGACAGACAGACAGACAGACAGACAGACAGACAGACAGACAGACAGACATACATACATACATACATACATACATACAATACATACATACATACATACATACATACATACATACATACATACATACATACATACATACATACAGACATACATACAGACATACTGTACCTGCACGAACTGGTGTTGTGCGGGCAGCGGCTGTGACAGCATTGTGGCCACAATGGGTGACTTGCGGGTCAAAGGCACGACCGGGTCCGTTAGCTCGCTGGGTGCGTAACTCAGCGTGAACACCTGTGTGAAGCCATGCGTGAGCCCATGAAGCCATGCGTGAGCCAATGTGAAGCCATGGGTGAGCCAATGTGAAGCCATGCGTGAGCCATCTGAAGCCATGCGTGAGCCATGTGAAGCCATGCGTGAGCCATGTGAAGCAACCCGTGAGCCAATGTGAAGCCATGCGTGAGCTATGCGTGAGCCATGGGAAGCCATGCGTGAGCCATGTGAAGCCATGCGTGAGCCAATGTGAAGCCATGCGTGAGCCATGGGAAGCCATGCGTGAACCATGCGTGAGCCATGTGAAGCCATGCGTGAGCCAATGTTAAGCCATGCGTGAGCCATGTGAAGCCATGCGTGAGCCAATGTGAAGCCATGCGTGAGCCAATGTGAAGCCAGGCATGCGTGAGCCAATGTGAAACCATATATAAGCCATGTGGACCTTGCGCAGTTTGCAGTGCGGCTCCACACAGACTTCCAGCAACTGCCCAAAGCCAGTGTTCCAGCAGTTGTAGAGCAGAGCAGGCAGATCCAGCACCAGGTTGAGCCAAGCGCCCCGGGGCAGGGCCAAAGGTCCACACGCCAGCGCAGGCGAGAAGGACACGGGTGGACACGCCGAGTTCAGACACAGCCGACGAGAACAACCTGTAATATGTTTGTGCATGTGAAAAACATGGACGCACAGGCGTATGTTAGGTGTATGCGTGTATGAAAAGTTCCTATTTCTTA
>WBZZ01001160.1:17500-20000 GCA_019918135.1 Paulinella micropora | reverse complement strand
ATCTATCTATCTATCTATCTATCTATCTATCTATCTATCTATCTATCTATCTATCTATCTATCTATCTATCTATCTACTATCTATCTACTATCTATCTATCTATCTATCTATCTATCTGTCTATCTATCTATCTATCTATCTATCTATCTATCTATCTATCTATCTATCTATCTATCTATCTATCTATCTATCTATCTATCTATCTATCTATCTATCTATCTATCTATCTATCTATCTATCTATCTATCTATTGTCTAAGCATTCCGGCCACCAACAAATTGGTCGCAAGAAGCGGTCATTTGTTGAAAACCCTCAAAAAAAGCTTCCGGCCACCCGCAAAAAACGGGGAATTTTTGCTGAGGATTTTTTTTCCCCCCCTGATGTCCCAACTTTCATAGACAGTCATTATTATGGTGAAAAACGAGGGGCCACAGTCAAAGAGAAGTTCCTAGTTCTTAACTACAATGAGCAATGACTTCAAGTGCTTCGATCTCAGCCAATGCTGGTTGCTGTCGCTTGTGCAGTGGCTCGTTTGAAAGCTCTCGTCAAGAACTTACTAATGAGCTAAGTTACAGATTTTGGGCACCAGTATTGACTGAGAACGAAGCGCTTGAAGTCGTTGTTCGTTGTACTTAAGAACTATGAACTTCTCAAGTGGCCGGAAGTTGTGGTGGCCGGAATTCTTAGACTGATCTTACATACACGGGTATTTGGCCAAATATTCAGGGGAATTGCGGTAGGTAGGAAGGTAGGTAGGTATTTGGCCAAATATTCAGGGGAATTGCGGTAGGTAGGTAGGTAGGTATTTGGCCAACTATTCAGGGGAATTGCGGTAGGTAGGAAGGTAGGTAGGTAGGTAGATAGGTAGGTAGGTAGGTAGGTGGGTATGTATGGTATGGAATGGTATGGTAGTACGTATGCAGGTATGTATGTATGTATGTATGAATACTATGCATACATATATACGTGTATATACATATATATATATAATAATAATAATAATAATAATAATAATAATAATAATAATAATAATAATAATAAATATATATATGAATAATAATAATAATAATAATAATAATAATAATAATATAATAATAATAATAATAATAATAATAATAATAATAATAATAATAATAATAATAATAATAATAATTTTTCATATGGTCCTTAGTCCCCCCCCTGACATGTTGCTTATACATACATACATTCATACATACATACATACATACATACATACATACATACATACATACATACATACATACATACATACATACATACATACTTACCTGCATACGTACTACCATACCATACCATACCATACATACCCACCTACCTACCTACCTACCTACCTACCTACCTATCTACCTACCTACCTACCTACCTTCCTACCTACCGCAATTCCCCTGAATATTTCGCCAAATACATACCTACCTTCCTACCTACCGCAATTCCCCTGAATATTTCGCCAAATACCTACCTACCTTCCTACCTACCACAATTCCCCTGAATATTTCGCCAAATACCTACCTACCTTCCTACCTACCGCAAAGCCCCTGAATATTTCGCCAAATACCTACCTACCTTCCTACCTACCGCAATTTCCCTGAATATTTGGCCAAAATTGTTGTCACGCTCAGAATACTCCCTAATGGTTGTGGATTGTGTATGTATGTATGTATGTATGTATGTAAGTATGTATGTCCCCAATGCTTGACGCGGTTGTGGATTGTGCATTCGTGTATGTATGTATGTATGTATGTATGTATGTATGTATGTATGTATGTATTTATGCATGCATGCATGCTTGCATGTATGTATGTACGCATGTATGTATGTATGTATGTAGACAAAAGCTAATTTGCAAGGGCAAGATGATCAAGGTGGCTTTTCCTTCTTCCTTCTTCCTTCTTCTTCCTTCTTCTTCCTTCTTCTTCCTTCTTCTTCCTTCTTCTTCCTTCTTCTTCCTTCTTCTTCCTTCTTCTTCCTTCTTCTTCCTTCTTCTTCCTTCTTCCTTCTTCTTCCTTCTTCTTCCTTCTTCTTCCTCAAGGGCAAGATGATCAAGGTGGCTTTTCCTTCTTCTTCCTTCTTCTTCCTTCTTCTTCCTTCTTCTTCCTTCTTCTTCCTTCTTCCTTCTTCTTCCTTCTTCTTCCTTCTTCCTTCTTCCTTCTTCTTCCTTCTTCTTCCTTCTTCTTCTTTCTTCTTCCTTCTTCTTCCTTCTTCTTCCTTCTTCTTCCTTCTTCTTCCTTCTTCTTCCTTCTTCTTCCTTCTTCCTTCTTCTTCCTTCTTCTTCCTTCTTCTTTCTTCTTCTTCCTTCTTCTTCCTTCTTCCTTCTTCTTCCTTCTTCTTCCTTCTTCCTTCTTCTTCCTTCTTCTTCCTTCTTCTTCCTTCTTCTTCCTTCTTCTTCCTTCTTCTTCCTTCTTCTTCCTTCTTCTTCCTTCTTCCTTCTTCTTCCTTCTTCCTTCTTCTTCCTTCTTGTTCCTTCTTGTTCCTTCTTGT